>CM076572.1:1390188913-1390489396 GCA_034641835.2 Pinus albicaulis | reverse complement strand
TTGTGTTTTTCGACACAAGTGATCGGCAGAATTTTCTCCTCTAGCCTCACCCCAAAGCTAGGGTGGATTTTGTCATCAAAATGCTAAGTGAGTCCTAGTGTTTTCTATCGAGTCTTTGTAAAAGTAGTTTGGGAATAATCCTAGCTGATTGGCTAGATTATTTTATTGCAAGCTGCTTAGTCTACTAGATCATGTTTTGAGTCGCAGAATTGGGTAACTTTTTTAGGGTCTATACGAATGGGTATTCCCCCCTCATGTGTCTAAATGTATTTATCTTATGTAAAGAGGGTTGAAAAAAATAATTAAATCCCCTCTCGGTCGATTAATTAAATTTTTTGGCCAAATTAATTAAAAATCCTAAGCCAGAAATTTTATTAATTTTAAGTCATAGGTGAGTTAAAATTCTTCAAAGGAAAAATTTGTTGGTCCTTAATAAACTTTTAAAAGTCCTAGGCCAAGGGAATATTGAGAATTTCAAGAAATTTTGGACCCTTGGCCCTAGGTGGTTAAGTCAAAGTCAAAATTTTGAAGTAATTAACTCAAAAATAGTATTTTTGAATTAATTAAAATGGAATTAAATGATAAATTCGTTTTTCCTCAAATTTATAATTTCGACGGTCCAGATTAAAAGATGATCAAATCTTTTTGACAGTCAAGATTATTTTGACATGGATCAACTGAACTAGCCGTTGGAGATTTTATCTTATAAATTAGAGGTCTTGGTATGACATTTACATCCGATCTCTGGATCGTGCACTCGCTCTTGAAGCTCTCATGTAATATTTTCTGGAATAATACAAACGAAAACTTTGGGGTTTTATGTTGATGGTGGTGTTTCTCTTCAGCATTTTATGGTAAACTTGTTCTTAATATTCTGTTGGTAATTATTTTAATGGATTGTTGATTAATGGCTCTTGTAGAGTAATTTTGGGTACAGGTATCTTGCCCAGGCTACTGGATCTAGGGTAAAAATATTAATTGGATCGAGCTAACTATTATCTCTAGCTCATGAAAATTTTATGTTTTATCACTATTGCTCTATTAATTTGACAATTTAACTTTAGGTTTGCACAAATCTTCTAGATTTAGAACTGGGCGTTTGGGGAACTCCTAGTTTGGACCAACTGACTCCCAGGAGATAAGATCTGAAGAGCCCTCCGGATCTAATTACCCAGGCTTATCTTAAATTCCATTTTTTGCAGGGATCTTTATTGGGTTTGTGCCTCTTTTAAATTTCTATTTTATAAATTGTGCTTAATTGCTTTAAATCTGGCCAAGAGGGCATCTGATCTGTAAATTAGCAGTGTAAATCCCGCTCATTTTTATTTTTTTTTAATTTACCAGAGTTTTTGGAGTTTGTTTTTTTCACTGTGTACATATACTATTTTACTGGGTTTGCTGGTTTCTAGTTTCTTGTTTTGTGCAGGTTCTACATGAAGATCTTTAGAAAATTGTGAAATTTGGCCTTAAGATCGGTTTTGCTTCCAGATCTGGGCATAATTTTGCTGCAAAATGTGAATCAAACCCACTTTCAGAAAGTTTTAAGTTAAAAACTTAAAACCACGTGATAAATATAAATGGGTTGATTGAAAAGAGCCGATCGCGCAATCGCAATCGGAAACAACACAAATGGGTTGATCGGAAAGACCAGGCTCAATGGCCCGATTGCGATTGGCCCCTGTCTTTATACTCCTGGGCATATTACATTCCGTGAAAACCACCGGCCCCGCAATCGGGCGCCTTTTTCCTTTACTTATATATTTTCCACCCGATCCATTATAACTTGTGCTTATTGCAAAAACTTTGGTTTTCATATGTTTAAAGGTTTTTCCGCCGGTGCGTAGGTCGAAGCAATCCTGACCGTTGATCTAGTCCTTCGATCCAACGGTCCGCGCACAATCGCATCGCAACTTTTCCTTATTGCGCAATCGCATGCCCATCTCTACGACCTCCGATTGCCAATCCCCGATTAAATCCCGACCATTGATCTTGTTCTCAGATCAACGGTCTGCGCTCAATCGCAAGTTCCCTCCGATCGCAATCGCAAGCCTTCACGTCTCACTCCCGATTGCGATCCGCCGACTCCATCGCAGCCGTCCATCTATTTCGCAATCTGACGGCCATCGCACACCCTTGCGATCCCTCCGATTACATCCTATCTGTTCATTTCTCGCTGATCCAATGGTCATCGCTTGATCGCACTGGTCACCCGAACGCTAATCGTAAGCCCTTTCCACAGTCCTCCGATTTAATCCTAGCCGTCCATCTCCCTGATGATCGGACGGACAGCGCTCAATCGCATCCCCTTCTCTGCCACCCCCGATTGAGATCCTCTGATTAGATCAGGACCTTCCACGTGTCCATATCGGATGGTCCAAAACCACCCCGCCTTATTTCTTCTCCCCGCTCTCATTTTTCTATTTTGCGCCGATCTCCACCGTTAGATATTTTTATCCGACGGCTACGCTCCTCCCCCGCCATCTGAAGCAGTTTAAACCTATTTTTCGCAGGATTTCTTAATTTTTTTGTGTTTGATGCAGGTGTTCTAAATGGTTTTCCATTGTATAACGAAGAAATGCCAAGGGCTGGGAATGACGATTCTCATGCCCTCGTTTCATTACAGAGAAGCCATTCACGGGGCTCTATTCCATGTTTCATCAGTACTCTATGAGTATTGATGCCGTAAAGCCCAGTGCGGGTCTGCACATCGACAAGACATTGTTTTAATTCAAACACAGTTAAAGAGTATCAGTTTTGAAGACAGAGCACAGTAGATGAAGATTGAAGACAGTTTTTATGGGGATTACGGCTAAGACAGTTATCAAAAGCCTAATCCCCAATCTAAAACACAGTTTAAAAGAAAACCTAAAGTGTTTCATCAGACATATTGCCTCCACCGCCATACTTTGAGGCAAATTGATTCTTCAACCACTGCAGTGCCACCTATTGCCTCAAAATGCTCAGTCAGAGGCTAAATTTATTGAACAGGATCAGATATTATGCCTCGGAACAGCCAAAGAAGTTATTTCTGCCCCAAATTTAATGATAGAATATCTGCAGAGTTACTCCCCACAGTACGCAGAGCCTCAAAGTCAAATAAAGCTCCTGCTGAGCTTAATTCATAAATGTAAAACAGTTAATACAGTGTTCCACCTGTGAATTTCTTCATCGAGCCCCTCAAAGGCCACGAAGTCTTGAATCTGTATTAATTGCTTCAAGAGATCTTTTGTTAGGTCTCACCTCCTCATCCTTCTATAAATACTTCAGTAGAAGATGAGTGAGGGGTTGGATTAGTTGGTTGTTAATGTAATTGCTGAAACATTCTATGTAACTGAGCTGAAAACTCTTGACTGTAAATAGTGGTTTCATCGGCTCTTGGAGCTCTTCTTGTAGCAGATAGGTTAGGTTGTGAAGAGAGATGGATTAAAACATTGGATCTGAAGATTGTAACCGGTTTGAAGCATCAATACAAGCTGATTTATGGGATCCTGGTCTATGTTGATGGTGATGTTATTCTCACTGTAACTTGTATTTTGTTTTTGTTTTCAATTTGTTTCATTTTCCACTGTAAAGAACAGTTTAAACAGGGTAAGGACCTACTGTATATCAGTAACCTTCTCTGGCTGAGAAATCTTTATTTAAATGTTTTCTTTCTGCTGTGTTATTTGAGAATGATTT
Organism: Pinus albicaulis; assembly: GCA_034641835.2. Taxonomy (NCBI): domain Eukaryota; kingdom Viridiplantae; phylum Streptophyta; class Pinopsida; order Pinales; family Pinaceae; genus Pinus; species Pinus albicaulis. Next base: position 1,390,485,718 of record CM076572.1, on the reverse strand, counting down.
AATTCAGTCTAAGTACAGAGATGCTGGCGTTCCCTCATCTTTTCGTCACTGCTGAATGTTATTTTTAAATGTTACTTTCATATATGTTGTGTAAAGAATGAATTGAGGAAATCAAAGGTTAGCCCTGAGTCCCTTTCTTGTTTGCTCAACTATTTGATTGTTTCCCTTAGGATGTGTCAAAAGCTGACTAGTTTCGAAGTACTTATCAGATCTTAGGCCATTATGTGTTATCTCTGTGATTGTCTTGGAAGTAATTAAGTAAAGAAGAGCTAGGAGAGGATTAGGGTGAGCCCAGCCCACTAGTTTCTACTCCAAAGGTTGCCTTCAAGTTTCCCTTCGTTTTTATTTGTATTCTATTAGAAGTGTATCAAAGGCTGGGTAGTTTCAAAGTACTTACCAGATCCTAGTTTGCTTCTATGTTTTTCTTAAGTGCTTGGTCAAAGGCTGGCTAGTTTCAAAGTACTTACCAGATCCTGGGCTGCTCTTTGTTCTGCATCTGTCTTTTCCCCTTCTTATTTGTATCACTCCATTCCATAAATCAAATTCTAAAGAGATCCTTAGGCATAGATGACTTGCCCCATAGATCACTCTTGAACCTGAATGTTTCAATTAAATCCTATTATGACTCCATAGCCCAATGGATTGACAACTTGCCATCATCCCTCTTCTTGATCAAAGCTTACTCTTTTGCTTGCAACTTCTCACCGTTGAACCTATTTACATATAGATCTTTCTGACTCAGACAGCAATTATGTTCAATCATCCGAAAAGACCAAAAAAAACCCTTGGACCTCATAACTAGCCTAATATCATCACTTTAAACTTCAAAGACAATATCCATCTTTGTACATATTGGAGAGATCCCTCTCCGGATTCAGGAGGGCTAGATCCTAGAATCCCAAAGTTGGTTGAAATGATGTTAACTCTGTGATCGAACTTTGCCAATCTTGCTTGTTACAGAGACCTAACAGTCCCACCAATGAAACTGGCATAACGCCCTCCATAATGCTCTTTGGGCTGACTGGGTCACACCCAAATCCTCACTCGACACCTCCCCGTATTTTCTTTCGTATGGAAAATAATTTGTCCTTCCTCCCCACTTATCTCTCCCTACCCTTTAGTTGTCCCAAGAAATCCATGGCACCCCCACCTTGCAGACCCGGATTGACACACTACTGAGACTAGAGGAGGAGAGGCAAAAAACCCGGGAAAAATTCACCATCCACCAAAGTCAGATTAAGAGATGGTTTGATAAAAAGTCCGCAGGGAGTAAAAATTTTGAAGTAGGAGACCTTGTCCTTAAATGGGATAAGGCTCACGAAGAAAAGGGAAATCATTCCAAATTCCAAGCCCTTTGGACAGGTCCTTTCCAGATTAAGGAGAAATTAGGTTCCCACACGTTTAGACTGCAAACTCTAGAGGGAAGAATCGAGGTCCTCCTGGTGAATGGGCATGAGCTCAAGAATTACTTCACTTAATAGCCCTCAGAGGGCTATCCCACCCCTGTACCATATTTTATTGTTCTCTGTTTTGTTTTCGTTTTGTAGGCGTCCTTTAAAAAAACAAAAAAAAACAAAATAAAAAACAAAAAAACAAAAACAAACCCTCAATAAGGTGGAAGGCATTGTAGGAGTCACACAATCGGCATACTGCACCAGGGTCTATGTTGATGAGGAGCCTCTCCTGAAAAATGCAAAGGTGGCGAGAGCTTGCCTGTAATTGACACCTAAATGTAGTACATGACCTAGCCCGAGCTACCAAGCGCGGGTAGCTCACTTAGCAAGCTGGAAAATGTGTCTGTGAAAAGAAAGTTGGATAGAGAGGAAACTAGACCGAAAGGGAACAGAGTTAACTTTGGGTGACATCAGGATATCCGGGAAAACCCAAAGTCCTCATACAGACTAGGAGCAACCTCTCTTACAAGTAAAATAAGTCAGGATCCCTCATCCGCCCAGGAAAAATTGCCTCTATCAAATAAGTTCCATGAGCACACTTAAATAAGTGCCTTAGGCACATTCAAAATAAGTGCAATAACACACTAATAAAGGTTAGAGGATTGAGCAAGGCTTCCTGTGCAGAGAGGCAATGTGACAACTCCGCCGGGGTACTGACCAGGCTCGCTAGCAGCGGAGCAACGTTTATGACTCCTAGGCAGTGACTCTGCCGGGACCGCGAGGTTCGCAGGCAGCGGAGCAACACAATGAGGACAAAATAATCGTACTGGATCCTGTGGATCCCTGAAGTTCTCCAACCCTTTTGGTCCAGAAACCAGGAGCAATGAAACTCGGTTAACCAGCACCTAAATAGGCAAGCAGGAAAAGCAACCTCGTAAGGTGCCAAAGGCAAGGTAGTGGGGACCTTAAGGTGAAAGGAACAGCTGGCGAAGGCCCCTCCTTCCCCCCACCAGGGAAAACCATCAGCAGAGATTCTGAGTTCGACCAGTGGATCACCATTTGTTGTAGCCTCTACAACACCCTCCAAAAAAAAATCCACCCTTTAAAATTTTTTTGGAGCCCCTTGAGCATATAAAATCTAAGTTAAAATCTGGAAAGGCTAAGAGTCGATGAGTCGCAAAATGGTTCTTTTTCCAAGATCTGCGACCTAGCGATCCCACGACCCATCGAGTCGTTAAGTTGCTAAGTCGCAGATTTCTTGGATTTCAAAAAATCGTGACCCCGCAACCCCCGAGGTCGCACCTCCCTCACACCGCCAAATAGTGCGACCCAGCAACCTCATTAATGGCTTGCACGCACGACCCTTTTATAAATAGAAGAGTCGCTAGGTCGCATTATGTTCATGCGACAGAGAGATAAAATATTCCTCTGACAGGCCGACTGGAGCGCGTTTTTCCCGGGTAAGTTGTCGTTTCCTCCTGTTTTTTCCTTTTCTTTGCTTTCTTGCTTATACACCCATCTTAGCCTTTAAATTATCCATCTTCTTTGCTCTTATGGATCATTTAAGACTTGAGGTGCCTCATTTTCTCTAACACTTCCCCTCCTTGCATAATCTTGCCACTACTTCCCATCCATCCTCCTATGATGTGTATTCTTCCCCTGAAACTGCCCCCTTCCTCTGTTTTGGCCCACTTAGCCTTGCATTTTTGAAGTTAGAGGGAAATCTATTTAACACGGCGCACGCTAAAACCCCCGGCTAGCCCTAGCGCGACTTGCGACCCTGCGACCCTGCGACCCTGGTCGCTGAGTTGCCAGGTCGCATCCGCCCTCCATGCTGATTGCTCGCGACCTAGTGACCTAGCTACCCTGTGACTCGGTCACAGGTCGCAGAGTCGCACTTCCTTCAGTCTTCCAAGAATTTTCGACTTCGCAACCTGGTCGCAAAGTCGCTTCTCCTTGAGAGTTTTAACATCGCGACCTTTGCGACCCTGCGACGTAATTGCAGGTCGCTAACTCAGCCCTTCCTGTGTCTTCAGTTGGAAAAAACTAATAATTGTGCCTAGGCTTTTATTATTATGTCATCTTTCTTATCCCGGGACTCTTTCATGAACATGACAGGTGAATTCGAAGTGAACTTATAGTGTGTCCCCGTCTCTTCAGATTCAAGCGACATGGGACCTCCAGTGGCTCGCAAAAATAATAAGAGCCCGGAAGCAGAAGACATAGAGATGGATATACCGATGTCCCCACCCCTGATCTACAGGGACACCTTGTGTACATTTGCCAAAGGGGATAGCATGTGTTGGTATCAAGTGTACCAGGAATTTGATCAGCCAAAATTCCCAGAGGACCTCCCTGACCGACAAGCATACATACAAGTTAAAAGGTCAAGGCTCCACCATGCAGGTGCCCACCCTGCTATATTCCCATGCGCAGAGGTCATTGAGTGGATTATAAAAAACACCGACCCCAAAAAGTGGGTGATCAGGGACTATGAAGGCAAAGCATTTGCGACTCTCAAGGGCTCGGATGCTCAAGTTTACTACGCATTGCCTGAACAAGAGGAGGTTTTTACAGAAGAATGGGCCACCACCCACGCAGTCGCCATAACAGATACTCTGAAAGGGTGGTGGGAGGAGCCCGAAAAATTCAAAGCCAAGAAAGATCAAGAATATCCAGTGGCAAGTCTTAGGAAGGTGTATAAACTGGTGGCCGCTATGCTTTGCAGGATATACGGTCATCCCGATGCCACCACTTTCAGCAGTATGTGGGTATCCCTGATGGATTATGTCATTGTGCACGGCACCCGATTCAACTGGGCCAGCATGCTGATGGCCTCTCTTCAGACAAACATATCCTCAACACTGGCACCAGATGATGGATATCCCTCTAAATTCTACATGGATTCCTACTTGTTGGATGTTGTTTGTTCGAGGTGCCACTTCGAGGGATGGCCTCACAACTGGGATCCAAAGCAGGCACGCGCAGTCTACTTAGAGATGAAGGTATTTTGGGATTCCAGGTATAAGCAGGACATAGAGCCAATCTCTCAAGTCTTCATCCTGGCCCTCTACAGAAAATTGTTCGGCCAAGACACTCCTTCCCTGTCTTGGCGAGCCATGGAGAAGTTAGGCAAGGTGGCGCATTGGTTCCCACTTGCCGAATACACTTTCATTCGAGTCTTTGGTTCATACAAGGCTCCCCGTGCAATGCCCCGATATGTTACAGATAAAATTCTCATTCAAGAGGTCTGTTTCTAGATGACTTCCGGTTTCTCTAAGGTCCTGACTAAAGGCAAGAAGAAGCTGTGGCCTACACTACCTCTCACTATCGGTACCTACTTGGTCAAAGATTTCAGGGAAGTAGCGGCAGAAGCATAATGTAGGCGGAAAGAAGAATAGGAAAAGGCAGAAGCAGAGCGACTGCAGAAAGTGGAGGAAGAAAAGAAAAGAAAAGAGGAGGAGGATATAATATTAAATAACATCGAGACATCTCCCCAAGTCACAGAATCACAAACTAAGCTACAGCCCATCGAAGTGCCTGTAGTCAATACACGTTCGGCACTCTCTGATGTGAGCTCTTACGAAGGGCAAGAAGAAGAAGTATTTAACCTTACTAGGCTCACATATGATCAGTTCTCCTTCAAGATCCGACAGGAGAAAAGGAGATGCCTGGCATGAAACCCTTCCACCCCATCCATAGCCACGATGGAAAAAGATATAGTCCTAGACACTAGGACTAACCCGGTAATGATAGCATCAGCCGGCAAGGCTTTCACCGTGACCACGGAGGAAAATGTAAACCGAATGAGTAGAGAGATTCTCTCTCTACAAAATAAGTTACAAGAAGCAGATCAGAGGGAGGCAAGGGAAGAGCAGGAAAAGGCAGCGTTAAAGGAGGAGATTCAACAGCTCCAAGACAAAACTGCTCCTGTTAACGAAGTACCGCTCACCATCCGAAGAGAACTGGATGTATTGGAGGTCACAATGAGGCAGGTCTATGGGGAAATGTTCACTATAAAACAAATAGTTTCCCCCTTGCTAAAAGCCCAAGCAGAGACTAAGCAGAGGAGTGAGCAACTGAAGGAGGCCTCAGCCGCTTTGGATAGAATGATAGAATGGATGGGTCGGTACCCCCAGGCTCTGGAAAACTTTCCTAAGAAATACTGGATCCACACCCGAGATGCCAAGGTCCAGATCCGTATTAAAATGCAGTCCAAAGATAAGCTATCCAAGGACCTAGATAAGGTAATGGCTGCATACGAGCGTTTGATCAGCGGCATCGACTCAATGCATTTCCTACACCACATTCCATCGCTGGGTGCATTTAACGAGGAAAAGACATGGGGACGGGTGGACCAGGAGATTCAGACATTTTTGCAACCCATTAAACAAGCCGCTACCACTTCCGATCTTGCAGCATCACAGGAGAACTTGGGTAAATTCATTGTCACACCAGTCTAGATCTACACCAAACTGGCCTCTCTAGCCAACCAGGTCACACAGAAAAGAGAGACTTTAATTCCAAATGCCTTGAAGTGTCTGCATCGGTTAAGAGAATAAGTTCCCTTGATTTCCCCAATAGCAACAGATTATCGTGTGTGGCAGAACTTTCTCAGAGAGCAACAAGTTGATGCCCATGACCTCACGATCACACGCACATTCTCATGATCGGATGGCAGTAGGTCGCAGGTCGCACTTGGAAATAGGTTCCAGGTCGCACTTTACAACTGGGTAATAGGTCACAGCCTTCATTCAGGTCGCAGGGCAGCTAAACAGTTGGGGAGGTGAAAAGTCAGGAAGCCCAAAGGGCAAGTTTTGGTCTATAAAACTTCCTTCGGGAAGATCGTAAAAGATCTTTTTTTTTTGGACTCAAAGAGTGAGAGAGAATTGTATAGAAGGACTACACTCTTCTGAATATGAATACATATACTTGTTAAACTCCTTTTGGATCTCATGTGTTTTGTTGTATCAACACTATGAGTATTTCTTTTTCAGTTTCCAACATCTTTTGATTAATGAAACTGAGTTCCTGATGGCATCATTTATGCATTATAGTTCTCTGTACTCGTGTTAATGGTGTTAAGTTTATTTATGCTTCCTCAATGAATGTTAATAACTTTGTTTACTGACATTTATATTTTCATCATAAACTTTTAAGGAAGTGAGGGTTGTTTCTGCTATAAAGAATTGTTTCTTCTGTGGTTAGAACAATGTGCAAGTATGACCCTAATGATATGATGTTGACAGTATTTCTTTTGGCTTCATGTTTTATTATTCATCTTGCTGCGCATAGTGTTATATACTCATTTAAACTCATCAATCCTATATCTTGTATCGTTCGAATAAGTGTGTGTCTGCAGGTTCATTGAGTTCTATTGAGACCCAAGGAAAGGAGACTTAAGCGGTGGCCGAACCCACACCCCGGACGGGATCCCTACTCGAAACGATTTAGAGTCTAGTTGTTACTTTTTACCAGGGAGATCCCTTGCTATTGGTCGGACAGATTGTCCCGTCAACACTAACCAAGGAACCCCTCTGAAGGGAATCCCGGTCCTTTTCCTACTTTTGGAAATGTTGGCACTCCTTATATGGCAATATTGTCCATTCCTGGGTTAACTGTTGGTTTTCCTGTTTGGTTATTCTCAACCTTGGTGGTCTCAAGTACTTTTACCTCTGTACAACCCTCTCCTCTACCTGAACAACATCATGTTGATCCTAAGGTGGACCTCTCCCTTTCTTCACCTATTTCTTCATCCTCCTCTTCTACTTTGCCTCGTGAAAGTCTGCATTATAGTAACCCAGTGGATAAGAAGAAGATGAAGATGAAAAAGAAGAATTCAAATAAGAGAGAAGCCAATTCTGCAACTATTGTGCCTAAGATACCTTCCCTTGATAAACCATCCTACCTTCCACGGAAAGTCAAATTCCCTTGGATGTTGTGCAAAGGTGACCACCTTCTTCGAGATTGCCTTGGAATTCCCAAGGTACTTGAAGTATGGTCTGACGGTCGTCCGTCGTTGCCTTTGGCTTCTAGAAGTCATATTGGTGGCACATCTTCAACTAACAATGATAAGACTCATAAGAAACAAGGTAAGATTACGAATCCCTGTAATTTGTGTGAAGGGAATCATCCCATTCACCTTTGTCCGTACATGGATGAAGCCACGAGAGTGTTAGACAACCCTATTGTTTCTGCACCTTGCCTTCTAATTGGTTACTAGAAGCTTTCTTTGAGTCCTCCACTAGTTGATTCCATGATCAGTCAAGATTCATCCTTGGTCGATCCCGTTCCCCCGGAAATTCAAATTCACGAATCTGTTCCCAAACAACCATTGGTCGTGGAATCGGTCGATCTGATCCCACCCATGGTTCATCAGGTATTTTCCATAGAGAGTGGATCTCATCCCCCTCACGTTCTTCTTGTTTCTTCAGATCCCTCAGACTAGGAGAAAGATCCTCCCGTCCCTGTGACTCAATAAGTTTCTCTTCCTGCTCCCATTTCTATGGTCCAGAAGGATGCTCCTCTTGCTCTGGTAACACTAGGGGATGAACATCTCATTTCTATGGCACCCCCTCCAAGTAGTTTGGTCACTTTCTTCGATTGGAGTTGATTTGTGGGATACCGTCTTCCTTCTTATGTACCCTTTGAGATCACGGTACAGGCCTTTGATGTGGTCGTACCTAGCACGATTATAGATGAAGGCGCATCTGTTAGTGTTCTATCTTCAACTACTTGGAAAGCCTTTGGTTCTCTATCGCTTGTGCCTGTTATGCAAAATCTTTTGCCATTTAACAAAAGAACCAGTCAACCGTTAGGGATCCTTCCGAATTTTCCTATTACTTTGGGAGGGAAAACCATCTATATAGACGTGATGGTTGTTTCAGGCCACTTGGATTTCAATTTACTCTTGGGGCGCAACTATGCTTATGCCATGGGTGCACTTGTCTCTTCCCTCTTTCGTGTGATCTGTTTTCCACACAAAGGTTGAATCATGACTATTGATCAGCTTTCATTCTTTGGTCCTGATGTGGCAGTTGGCCCACCTTCGTCTCTTCCAGATATTTATCTGCCAATTGTATTTTCCCCGCCACGGGTTAATTATGTGGCCACTTTTTCATTGCCCTCATCCAATGATTGTGTCGTCACGTGCCATCTACTAGGGGAATTCGATCATGATTTCCAAGATGTTGTTCTCCCATCAGATGCGAACCTCTTGGAAGCCATGAATTCTTATTCTTCATAATGAAAGTGTTGGCAATATGATTCCTATGTCTTATTATGTTGTCCTTGCTGGCAACTCTCTGGTAATTTTGGAATACATGTCTTCAGTAGAAGCTTAGAAGTATATCAGAAGAAGTGTGTAATATCTAGCTGAAGAATTAATAGAAGAATTGATAGTATGCATATTGAAGATTACATACACTGGTTTGTTCAGGCCAAGCCGCGTATACACGCAGATAAGAATGATCTAAGTTGCGTATGCCTTTTTGCACTCCAAAATGAAGATACCAGGGGGCATTACCATGGTATTGGCCCACAGTATTGAGCACTGTGTCATCCAGTTGACTTCGTCCAAAGAATACCATCGGCTGTTGTGTGGTTTTGACTCATGGTATTGATAAAGGCTAAATCTATATAAGGAGAAGAAGATCATAGTGCAAGTGTGTGCATGTGTAAGGGCTATTACTAAATACTTCTCTTTGAAGTAGATCTACATGGGATGAATTCTGTTTTATTGATAAATCTGAAGTTATGATGCACCCTTGGGTAAATTGATGGATCAAGATCTCTAGAATTAAAATGACTATGTTATTGCATCATCCATTGAAGACATGATTAGACCTATGATCTTGCGCAATTTTTCTGAAGTTAAGTGAATAAATCTGGGTAAGTTCTATGGATCTGGTTCATTCTGCAAATTTTATATTTACAGATCTATATGCTAGTAAAAGCATGTATACACGCGGGTTTGCTTCAGAAAAGGCGCGTATGGCAATTAGGGTTTTCTGAAGCATATTGCAGAGGTGTTTCTGTTATTCTTGCTATTTGTCTATTGTCTGTCAATGAAGTTTTCATGTAGATCAGGGTTGCTTAATTGTTGTATATGCTGCTAAGATGATTATGAAAAAATCTGATCAATGAGTAAGAAAATATGTGTTATGATGACTGACTGATCAAGGGTCCTGCAATTCTGAAGAGATATATGACTGAAAGACTTAGATCTAAATCAGATCATATTCTGAAAAATAATGTTCACGGAACTATACGCAGGTTGGTGTGAAGGAAAGTGTGTATACACGCGGGTTCAGTGAAGCGAAGTAGCGTATGCATTTTAAGTTGATGAATGTTCAAGGGTTGAGTTTGTATCTGCATATTTATTTTGAAGTCTGGGTTATTTCTGAGTTCTGGTTACAGGATCTCACTGTTTTGATTGGAGTATTGGGTCAAGTTTATGGTTGTTGATGTTTATGAAGATTTTTGTTGATGTTGTCTGATCCAGTATGAAAATTGATGAAACGTGGTATGCAGTGGTTCTAAGGGTTTAAGCCTTCAGTATGGAAGTAGAAGCTTCCTGCCAGTAAAAGTTGGTGTCCTGTTCAGGGGGGTTGAAGCTCCCTTCCAGTAGTGGCTGGTAAACGAGATTAGGGGGTTGTAGCTCCCTTCTAGTAGCAGCTGTAAAATGAGAGAAGGTTGTAGCCTTCTGCAGGTAGATACCTGCGTACTGATATGAGTCTGCATTAGTACAATATTGCAAACAATTTTCCATATAATAAATATTGAAGACAGAGACGACATCAGCGGTGGTTTTCTCCCGAATTGGGTTTCCACCTTAAATATTAGTGTTCATGTGTGTTGCAATTGTGTGATGATTTATACTACTGATTACTGCACATATATACTGATTGTCTAACATATGCATGACTGATAAACTGAGTTAAAGATTGTACCTGAAAAAAAATTCTAATATGTAAAATTATATCAGTATACGCTAGTTTCTTTTAGTATATGTGCGTGTATACGTGAGTTGGGCTCATCAAAGCCGCGTATGGAACTCTGTAAAGAAAAAGTTAAAATATTTTAGCAAGCTCCAAATATTGATTCACCGCAACCCCCCCCCCCCCCCCAGTATTTTTCCCAACAATTGGTATTAGAGTAGGTCCTTCTAAAGAAGCTTAATCGCTAGAAGGAAGATCAGTCAAGATGGGACAGCATCTATCAGGCCTCCTCTCTTCAACGGAAACAACTTAATATTCTAGAAGACAAGGACAAGATCCTACCTTCAGTCTCTTGGAGCAGATGTATGGGCTATAGTTGAAGGAGGTTATCAGTATCCAACTTCATTTCCAACAGATGCAAAAACAAGAAAGAACTATGAAACCAATGCAAAGGTAGTCAATGCATTGTTGGGGAGTTTGACTGAATCAGAATTTGTCAAATTCATGCAGTTAAATACAAAAAAGGAGATATGTGACAAAATAATTCTAAGCTATGAAGGTGATGCCGAGGTAAAAAGTGCTAAACTCCAAACTCTCATAATTCAATATGAAAAATTCAAAATGCACAATGAAGAAAGCATTGCCAGTTTCTTTTTACGTCTAGATGATATTGTAAATAGTATGAGAAATATGGGTGAAAGAATATCTGACACTGCTCTGGTAGAAAAGGTTTTAAGATCTCTAACTCCCAAATTTGAGTCAAAAGTGTCTGCTATTGAAGAGAAACAGGATCTACAAACTCTTACTGTTGTTCAACTTCACGGGATTGTAACTGCTTGTGAAATGAGAAAAGGAGGTCCATATGAAGTCAAGGAAACTGTCTTTAGAGCTGCAAAAGGAAAAGAAGCAGAAGAACAAGAAGGATCAGGGTATGTTTTAGAAGAAGATGAGATAAACTTTGTAAAGAAGTTACAACTTGGTACTGGAAGGTTCAAAGGTAAGCTTCCATTTAAATGTTTTGCTTGTGGAAGAGTGGGTCATTATGTTGCTAAATGTCCTTATAAAGATAGTAATGAAAAGGGGAAGGAATTGGCTAGAGGAAATAAGAAACAATTTATCAATGGAAAAAGATATTATACTCATGAAGATAGTGAAGGTCTATCAAATAGTGAATACGGAGAATCTTATCAATATATTAGACTACTCATGGCTTTTGAAAAAGATTATAGTGATACTTTTATGGATGCTTTAGAAGAAAATGATTTTCTTAAAGAAATAACCCATCTCAAAATATGTTTGGAAGAAAACAAAATTGCCATGGATACTCTAAAAAATCAGCTCATGGAAAAGGAGAAGCACAATGAGAAATTAGAATGTGAAATAGTAAGTCTAAGAAAGGAAATTGAGAAAGTGAAAACTTTAAATCTTAGATTTGCTAAAGGATCTGAAACCTTAGATGAAATTATCAAGGTACAACGTTCTCCTCTTATAAAGATAGGTCTTGGATATATTGGAGAATATCTCAGTCTTCAACACCAAGCTATCTCAATGCTGCAAAAGCCGGCCTACAACAGAACAAAGAAACCACACAGGTGAAGCATGACAATTCTAATAAAAGGAAGAACAATAACATAAATATCAATCAGTGGGTAAATATAAATAGAAGGGTACATGATCGCAGAAATTTCTTCTTTAATGGACAATGTTTCTCATGTCATAATTTTGGGCATAAGGCTGCTCAATGTGTTGCATACAAATCCATCATGATGAGAGAAGCAAGAAAAAAAAGAAATGAGAATTGAATAAAGAATAACAATTATAACAATTTTTCTCCTCTTCAAAATGAGATTGGATGTACTTATTGCAATAACCTTGGTCATGAAGAATCGGAATGCAGGAGAAAACTTCAGCCAAAAGAGCATATACCTTCAAATTCCAAGGTTTGGAAAAGGTAGGATTTACAGGTTGAGAGTTGTGGCATAGCATTATTCGCAGAAGGGGAAGAAAATCAATGGTACATTGATAGTGTATGCTCAAAACACATGACAAGTGATAGAAATAAACTCCTTTCATACAATTCTCTAGAGAAAGAAAAGAATGTTACCTTTGGAAATGATTCTCCTGCTGTCATTAAAGGAAAAGGTTCTGTTTTTCTAAAAGAAAGAGTGAAATCTAACAATGTTATGTATCTGGAAGGATTAAAGCATAACCTGTTGAGCGTGAGTCAAATGTGTGATCAAGGAAATGAAGTTGTCTTTAGTTTAAAAGAATGTGTTGTACGTGAACTTGACACCGGAAAAACAGTAATAAAAGGAACCAGAACACCAATCAATCTGTATGTATTGAAATTTGGTCAAACACAATGCTCCTTGAGAAAATCTTCAGAAAATTGGTTATGGCACAGAAGGTTGGGACATTTGAGCTTCTCTCAAATAAGAAAATCCAGCAGACTCAAAGCAGTTCGTGATCTTCCCAACATCACTCCACCTGAAAGTACCATATGCAAATCATGCCAATTTGGTAAGAAAACCAAGGTGTAATTCAATGCTAAAGAAGGATCAGCAAGTAAGCATCTCGAACTTATACATACTAATTTATGTGGTCCTGTAAGGAAAAAGTCACCTCATGGAGAACAATACTGTATTTTATTTATTGATGACTTCTCTATAATGTGTTGGATCAGTTTACTGAAACATAAAGATAAATCATTTGAAAATTTTAAGATTTTCAAAGCTTTGGTTGAAAATGAATTAGATCTTGAAATCAAATGTCTCATATCTGACCGAGGAGGAGAATATATATCAGATGAATTCTTTGACTTTTGTGACCATCATGGCATAAAAAGACAGTTTTTTGTAGCTGGAACCCCACAACAAAATGGCGTGGCAGAAAGGATGAATAGAACAGTTCAAGAAATGGCTCGGGCTATGCTTGATGAATCTGGAACTCCCGATACCTTTTGGGGAAAAGCAGCATATACAGTGGTAAATATTTTGAACAAGGCTCATGTTCGGGTTAACAGTGATAAAACCCCCTATGAACTTTGGTATGGAAATCTTCCCACTTAAAGAATTTTAGAGTTTAAAGAATTTTAGAGTTTTCGGAAGCAAATGTTTTATCAAGAAAAATGATGAAAAACTTGGCAAGTTTGAACCAAGAGCAGACAAAGGAATATTTCTTGGTTACTCTTCTAGAAGTAAAACATATAAATGTTATAACAAAAGACTTTGGAATATTGTTGAATGTATTGATGTTGTAATTGATGAGTCTCTCTCAGCCCCCAAAAAGGAAATAACAACAACAAATGAAGATGATGATGATGGATATCCTCCTGCATCAAATAGCAACAATATAGAAGGTGAACCCAATGAATCGTCAGAAGAAGATCTATCTGAAAAGGCTCCATCCAGGCATGTACAAAAGAATCATCCAGAATCTCAAATTTTTAGAGAAAAGGGATCAGGTGTCCAAACAAGAAGAACTCTTGTAGGATCTCCTAGCTATCTGGCATTTCTATCTACCATTGAACCACAGAATGTCAATCAAGCTAGTAAAGATGAATGTTGGATTCAAGCCATGAATGAAGACCTTGATCATATTGAAAAGAATCATACTTGGGAATTGGTTCCAAGACCTCATGGTAACAATGTGATTGGAACAAAATGGATATTCAAAAACAAGTTAAATGAAAATGGAGATGTTATAAGAAACAAGGCTAGACTTGTTTGTAAAGGGTATGCTTAACAAGAAGGAATAGAATTTGAAGAAACATTTTCTCTTGTAGCTAGACTTGAAGTCATAAGAATGTTTCTTGCTTTTTCAAGTTTTCAACAAATCAAAGTTTATCAAATGGATGTTAAATCTGCCTTTCTCAATGGTGATCTAGAAGAAGAAGTTTATATAGAACAACCAGAAGGATTCATTATGAGAAATGATGAAAAACTTGTTTGCAAACTTAAAAAGGCTTTATATGGTCTCAAACAAGCTCCAAGGGCATGGTACTATCGTCTTGAAAAATATCTACATCAACAAGGTTTTACAAAGGGATCCGTTGATAGTAACTTATATACAAAAATAGAGAATGATAAACTGTAGATTGTGGTTGTATATGTTGATGACATCATTTTTGGCAGTAATGAAGAGTCCATGAGTCAGAAATTTTCTTCTATTATGCAGCAAGAATTTGAAATGTCTTTACTTGGGGAACTAAAAATTTTTCTTGGCTTACAAGTGCAACAAGCAATAGATGGCATATTTTTATCACAAGCAAAATATCTTAAGCAAATTCTGAAGAAGTATGGAATGGAAGACTACAAACCTGTAAGTAAACCAATGGTAACTCGGTGTAACCTCAGTTCTCATGATGATTCTCCCACGGTAAATCAACCTGAATATAGATCCATGATTGGAAGTCTGCTTTATCTAACCAGGACAAGACCATACATCATGCATGTAGTTGGGATTGTTGGACGATTCCAAGCTAATCCAAAAGAGTCTCATCTTCAGGCTGTAAAAATAATATTCAAATATCTACAAGGGACTCAAGACTTTGGTCTATGGTATCCAAATAATGCTGATCTCACTCTTCATGCTTACACAGATGCAGATTGGGCTGGAAATGTTGATGATTAAAAAAGCACTAGTGGTGGTGCATTTTATATGGGCCCTCGATTAGTATCTTGGTTCAGCAAGAAACAAAGTTCTATTGCCTTATCTACAGCATAAGCAGAATATGTGGCTATCGCATCATGTTGCACACAACTACTTTGGATGATGCAGACTTTACAAGACATTCAAATCGAATGTTCACGCCCCATCTCCATTTTGTGTGATAATACAAGTGCCATTAGTATCTCAAAGAATCTTGTTATGCATTCCAAGACCAAGCACATTCCTATCAAGTATCACTTCTTACGTGAACAAGTGCTTGAACAAAAGGTTAAATTGGAGTATGTTCCCTCCAAAGAACAAGTTGCTGATATATTCACTAAACCTCTTCCTAGGGAAGCTTTCGAATATCTCAGATAGAATCTGGGAGTGGTCTCTGCCTCTCAGATTAGATCTGCTTAATTTCAGAAGATTAGTTTCAGTACGCGGGTTTCATAAAGGCGAATCGCGTATATATGCGAGTTTCTGTGCATAAAACCGCGTATGGGTTTTGCTGATAGAAATTATCTGGGTCAGCGTTCAGAACAGTTGTGGTGTTGACGAGTAATCTTTGTTTTTGTTCCAGTATTCATCTTTCTATATCATTCTCTTATATTTATCTCCTTAATGAAGATGCTTTGATGATTTGGTTGTTTAAGATGTTCAGGATGCACAAGCTTAGGGGGAGCACCTGCCTTATGGAACATGATGCATTGTTGGCATTCTGATTGGTTGCTGGGTTATGATCTCATGTTTGAGATTCTTTGGTTTTGGTTATAAAAATTCTATATGTAATTTAATGAAAAATTCATGTTGAGACCTATGATGTAAAACTGTTATATTCAGTCATGTAAGGACTTATTCACCCACTTGGTTGGGAAGATGAGTCAAATAAGTAATTCCATATGGTTGAATCATTGATGTAAGTATGAGTCCTTGGTGATAAGAAATGTCATACTTGGTTGAGTTATAGAGTCGTGTACTTCATTGAAAATATCTCAAGATTCAACATATACTCAGGGGGAGCATGGTCAAAATCATGCCCTTTTCACTTGATGTCAAAGGGGGAGAATATTTTGGGTATTTGAATGAATAATGAATAATGGTTGTCATGACTATCATGGTTGCCATCAAGTCCAAAGGGGGATATTGTTGGCAATATGATTCCTATGTTTTCAAAACTCGGAATCTCCACAGTTCCCATTTTGAAAACAAAAATTTGCACCACAGAAATCTACAATCCATTATGATTCCTATGTCTTATTATGTTGTCCTTGATGGCAACTCTCTGGTAATTTTGGAATACATGTTTTCAGTAGAAGCTCAGAAGTATATCAGAAGAAGTATGTATTATCCAGCAGAAGAATGAACAGAAGAATTGATAATATTCATATTGAAGATTACATACGCGGGTTTGTTCAGGCCAAGACATGTATACACGCAAATAAGAACGATCCAAGTTGCATATGCCTTTTTGCACTCCAAAAAGAATATACCAGGGGGCATTACCATGGTATTGGCCCACAGTATTAAGCGTTGTGTCGTTTAGTTGACTTCGTCCAAAGAATACCATTGGTTGTTGTGTGGTTTTGACTCATGGTATTGATAAAGGCTAAATCTATATAAGGAGAAGAAGATCATGGTGCAAGTGTGTGCATGTGTAAGGGCTATTACTAAATTATTCTCTCTGAAGTAGATCTGCATGGGATGAATTCTGTTTTATTGATAAATCTGAAGTTATGAGGCACCCTTGGGTAAATTTATGGATCAAGATCTCTAGACTTAAAATGACTATGCTATTGCATGATCCATTAAAGACATGGTTAGATCTATGATCCGGCGCAAGTTTGTTGAAGTTAAGTGAAGAAATCTGGGTACGTTCTATGGATCTGGTTCATTCTGCAAAGTTTATATTTACAGATCTATACACTAGTAAAAGCGCGTATACATGCGGGTTTTCTTGAGAAAAGGTGCGTATGGAAGTTAGGGTTTTCTGAAGCATATTGCAGAGGTGTTTATGTTATTCCTGCTATTTGTCTGATGTTTTTCAATGACGTTTTCATGTAGATTTGGGTTTCTTAATTGTTGTATATGTTGTTAATATGATTATGAACAAATCTGATCAATGAGAAAGAAAATATGTGTTATGATGACTGACTGATCAAGGGTCCTGCAATTTTGAAGAGATATCTGACTAAAAGGCTCAGATCTGAATCAGATCATATTCTGAAAAACAATGTTCACAGAACTATACGTAGGTTGGTTTGAAGGAAAGCATGTATACACGCGGGCTCAGTGAAGTGAAGTAGCGTATGCATTTTAAGTTGATGAATGTTCAGGGTTGAGTTTGTATCTGCATATTTATTCTGAAGTCTGGGTTATTTCTGAGTTCTGGTTACTGTGATCTCACTGTTCTGATTGGAGTATTGGGTAAATTTTATGGTTGTTGATGTTTATGAAGAGTTTTGTTGATGTTGTCTGATCCAGTATGAAAATTGATGAAATGTGGTTTGCAGTGGTTCTAAGGGTTTGAGCCTTCAGTATGGAAGTAGAAGCTTCATGCCAGTAAAAGCTGGTGTTCCATTCAGGGGGTTGAAGCTCCCTTCCAGTAGTGGCTGGTAAACGAGATTAGGGGGTTGTAGCTCCCTTCTAGTAGCATCTGGAAAACGAGAGAAGGTTGCAGCCTTCTGTAGGTAGATACCTGCGTATTGATATGAGTCTGCATCAGTACAATATTGTAAACAATTTTCCATATAATAAATATTGAAGACAAAGACGGAGCAACGGTGGTTTTCTCCTGAATTGGGTTCCACCTTAAATATTGGTGTTCATGTGTGCTGCAATTGTGTGATGATTTATACTGATGATTACTGCACATATTTACTGATTGACTAACATATGCATGACTGATAAACTGAGTTAAAGATTGTTCCTAAAAGGTTTTTCTAATCTGTAAAATTATATCAGTATACGTTAGTTTCCTTTAGTGTATGTGTGTGTGTACGCGAGTTGGGCTCATCAAAGCCACGTATGGAAATTTGTAAAGAAAAAGTTAAAAGATTTTAGAAAGCTCTAAATATTGATACACCCCCCCCACCTCTCTCAGTATTTTTCCCAACAAAAAGGTCATCAGATCATGGTTCGTTTTCTTGTGTCAAGCTCCCTAAAAAATGAAACAAGGTCGTGTGGAGCAGAGTTTGTTTTCTTGTGTCAAGCTCCGTAAAAAATGAAACAAGGTGTTAAGAGCGCAGTTCGTTTTTCTTGTGTCAAGCTCCTTAAAAAATGAAACAAAGTCTCATGAGGATAGTTCATCTTCTATGTCAACCTCGTTGAAAAAATTAATTACATCTCACGAGGATAGTTCTTTTAATGTGTCAACCTCGATAAAACAATGAAATGCGTTCATGTTCAATTCGAGTCTTTGATAAGATCTCGTAAGATCCCAGTCGAGTCATTCTCTGATCTCATAATTTGAACCTTCACTCCATCCACTTTTCATTAACTTCTGATGGACTGAAGCTTGAGGGGCATGTACCTCGAATTGAGTCACCATGTTGGGGGCATACCCACTTTTCAAGCATAGTTTACTTTTGTTTCAAGCTTGCGTAAAAATGAAACCAATTTCAAGCATACTTTACCTTTATTTTCGAGCTTGTGTAAAAATGAAACTTTTTTGCTTTGATATGCTTTGCAAACGTTTTCCTTCTTATTGGGTCGTTTCTTATTATGCAGCCTATCTCTCCTTATTTTTTCTCATCTTAAGGTTGTATTTGCATGTTCGTTTACTGGAAAGACATTTTGATTACATTACATATCAACATGTTCGTTAACTGATACAATAGCTAATATTGTATTAGATAGACATTTGCGAAATTTGTAAAAAATCATCATCACATGACAAGATGCATACAGGAATATATATATATATATATATATATATATATATATATATATATATATCAAGTGTTTGCATCCATGTGCATCATAAGTTCAAAAAATATGTTTGTTTCAATTACATCGTGAGACATCATGTTTTTCAAAAAATATGCGAAAATAAAACCTAGGTGTCTACTCGGCGTGATGCTCATGATAACATGTCACTGCCCATACAAGCCACCTCAACAAGCGGTGAACTCGGTTTGACACCCCTCAGTGTGTCTATGGTATGCGCAAGGAACATCATCGAATCGCATATAGTCTGGGATCCCACGGGAGATCCCCTCCAAGTTGCATATGATTTCCTCCTCCTCACCTCCCTCACCATAAGGGGCTACATCGAAGTCGCGAGGAATCCTCCGGGCTATCAGGGACATACCTGCAAGTCTCTTTAGGCCAACATCTGAAATTACATGGATTAATGTCAGAACATGCATAACAAAAAAATCATAATACTCATCAAAATAAAAAAATGAGTCTTACCTAGTACTTCATCCCAATCCTTTCCTTCTGGGAGCGAGAGATCTGCATCACCAATGAAATCCGTGCCAGAGTAGGGCTAGTCCTCCATGACAATCAGCTGTCGGTGGAGCCACTCAAAGAACTCTGGTCTCTAGGACCTTTGTTGACTGCCCCCTGACCTTGGCATCAAAGCTGCCCAACGGACCATCCGTGGCTCCTGGGCTGGTGGTGTCGGAACTATTACCTCCTGACGCTGGAAGATTGGTAACCATTCCAAGATGAATGATACCAATATGGACCTGTAGCCGAACTGCGTCAGCTTGGTTTTATTGCATTTCATCAATTGGCACTTCATATTGATTGTTACCGCCTCTGCCCAGTTGTAGAGGGTCGGTGCCATGCAATCTACAACGAGAAGTAGCTGTGTTTTTGTGGCCTCGTGCGGAGCCTGTGATCCTGCAGCTCGTGTAATGGTGTGTAGCACTACCCTTAGTGCCAAATCTGGAATAGTTTGGATATCCACTTTTCCGCTTCCCGATCCTTTCCTTGCCCTTGGGCACACCTTGTCAATAACCATACTCATGCTCTCCATTGAGGGCCGAGTGCCGGTCAAGATTGGTACTGCCCCCCTCCGCGATAGACTGGTTATGAAATAAACATCTAAGACTTCAATCTCAAGTTCTTGGTCGTGAATAATGAATTTTTGCTAATCAATGTCCCAGACACTGATCAAGTACTGCAACAACTCCGGTTGAGCTCTGAGACATGGTGCCATAAAGAATTTTTTGAGAGCCTGCAATCTCTGAGAGCTTCCATGCATCTCCTATTGCCCATGGCTTCCTCATCTTCTTCACTGTGTTCTTGTTCTTTCCATTCGATCACCATTTTTTTCTTTTCACACCTGTAAGAACATCCATATGGTTGTCATTAGCCAAATCCAAAGCTTTTGAATGGTTCAATTGGGCCTGCTTGTTTAATTTTACATGCTAAAAATGACTGTTGTGGTTGGCGCGCCCCCGTTCAATTTTTAAGCCAGTTGACGCGAGTCCATGCCTGATACCCACGCCGACTACCACGCCCTAGATTTTGAAAAATCCCCCCATAGATCTACAAAATTTGGGTTGCAGGTAATGAAAGTACTATCAAAATGCAGGGAAATATGTGAGTTCCTACCTGGAATAGACAGATTCACGATTGGTCTTCTGGATTTCCCACTGTCAACGCCACAAAATTGTAGTGAAAAAGGGTAACAAATTGCTCACAAGAGGTAAAAGTCAAAAAGTAATTTATTTTTTACCATATTTGGCATTTTATAACTTTTCAGAACCCTAATTAGGTTTTAACGCATGTTTTTCGATTATTTCGCTATGTTATTTCGAGAAATGGGTTTTACGTGCATCTCTTGTGCAGCGACAGGTCCTCAACGTGGTGGCGATGAAGTAACGAGTTGTATTTTATACTTTTTTTCGGACTTGGTAAAAACATGAAAAAGTCACTGATGGAGTCACCTTTCAGCTCTTTTCTGACTCTATAAAATTGAAAAGATTGTCGATACTCTTATCGTTTTGAACTCGTTAAAAGGCTGCGAAATGATATCTACCCAGTATACGTTTACCCCTTTTTTGGGCTGGGATAGATTATTTACGAAAAAGGAATACCTTAGCCTATCACAATTAAGAGGTTCTCTCATATTTTGTTTTCTACCTTTTCCGGTATGAGAGACTATTTACGAAAAGGGCCATCTGGAATTTTCTTTTCCGATTATTTTCAAACTCTCTAAACATGAAAAGATGTCGAGTTCTTCCTTTTTCAGACTCGTTAAAACCTAAATGACATCGGAAACCGTTACCATGATGTTACCGAGTTCCTCCTTCCTAGGGCTCGTAAAATGTACTAGGATGGATTTGTCCGAAGGACAAACTTACATGACAAGCATATGCTATCCCCTTCAAGCTTGTTTTCCAAAAATAATTGGGGTACTCGCTAGCAATGGTGGGGGAAAATGGAACCATTTCTTAGTTGTGTCGGCAGTATGTCGCTCTTGAACATGACACTCATATGCATTCATGTCGGGTTGGGGACATCTCATTTCGTCATTTTTGCCTCCATGGGTTTGGGTAATCTGTTTTGACCTCTCATCTACTCTTTGCTATCTCACCATGACCTCAGATCCCTTGATGTCAAACACTGCCAAATCCAAAGTCGTGTCACTGATATGTTCAAGAGAAGTTTCTGTTTGCAGCTTTCAACCTTCCTCTGATTCTCTTTTTGTTCTTGATTCACTATCATTATATTCCTCTGTCTCGTGTCGATGATGTGGGAAACATTATTTCCCTCCTTCGACCAAGTCACTTCTTGTTGACTTCAGTTCGTTATCCAGGAAGTTGATATAGAGACTCCCTTCCGGTACCTTGGAGCTTGCATGCCTCAATGGCAAGTTCTTTGCATTCGACGACAAGTCCACATAATTGGCCTTCGATCGAGTGATTCTGTGGGTGTTCGACACCAGATCACTGTTGACATTCCGTGGATTGTATTAGTTGTACCTTGAGAGCCATTGTCATTATTGGTGATTTCTCTCGTGCCTATTAACAACTTACATCATTGGCTAGTAATTAGATGACTTTCTTGCATGTTTGACTTTAGCTCACATATTCGCATGCTTGAATTTGTACTTGTTCGGGTCGAGATGGAGCGCAAGACCCTGGGTTTTGTCTGATAATATCCAGGCTGTGGGATATTTTGGTTTATCATGCCTATATGCACGACTCTTTTGATTGGATGGCTGTGACCATACCTGAGTCTATTTGTTGATCCTTACTGCTGGATGGTTGCATCCATACCTCATATCTCAGTTTATATATGTACTTTATTATGGATGGTTCGCCCATGCCACATGTTCATGTATCAAATATATCAGTTGTATTTGTACTTGCAAGTCTTTCGACAACGGTGTTTGGTTCGAACGCATTCTCGTAAAGCATTTCACTCCTCCCTCTCTCTAGGACCTCATGCTTTAAGGGGCATCTGTTACACAACATTTTTTCACCATCCCTGCAATCCCCATCCCGCACATTGGAGGACCATTTCTGTGAATTATATCTAGTGTCATGCCTTGCAAAAAGTGCCATTGCATCCCTTGCCATGAGAATAACATTTCCTCTGTTGACTATTCCTGGAACAGACCATCAAAAACACATGATTTTGGGTCGATGCTGGCAGGCAGTTATGGCCTCGCGCCAATAAGGGAAATTAGCACTGGGCCCCATGCCCATTAGCAATCTGTCTCAGTGGATTGCCCGCATTGAGCTGTTTTTGGAAAGTTTTTTAAATATAGAAGTGAAGTTTCCATTGCTAACTACTTCGTGGGTGAGTCAGCTTGGGTTGTTCGACTGAATAATGTCGAGCACCTTCCTTTGGATTTTTATTTCCTCCTTTTGGGGAAACCTCCCAAAGGATAAGGCCTCCCTTCCACCATATGAGGGATCCCAACCTCCTCCTCTCCTTCTATAAATACATCTCTCTCACATAGATGCAGCTAGCTGAATGGTTTGAATAACTGAACATTTTGGAGGACAATTGAAACAATCTGATATAGCTGGTGTGAGTTAGAGTAGAGAGAGAGACCCTTGTCGAGAGAAAGCCTAGGATTATTGCCTCGCCACGTCCAAATCCCCTGACGAATGCTTGAGATGCGTTTTGACTAGACCCGTTGAAGGAGGCTGCGACGTCAAGGCTCATTTGGTTGTAATCTCTTTCTTGATCTTACTTAATACATGACTGATGTTTTGGTTCCCATCTTATGTTGATGTGATTAATCTAACGCAATACGTTTAATTCTCCTTGACCAATTAGATAGTTATGAATGCAAATTATTGTTTCATATGTTGCTTTCGTTCTCTGATCCTTGTGTAGGCACCTAAGTACCTTTGTTGAAGGACCGCGACGTGTCAGGACGAAGATCAAGAGACTGCTGCTACAGCTACGACAACTGCGTTAGATCAAAGGTAGGACATCTATCCCGACTCAGTTTCACTCATTAACTAGGAATCGACGCATTAGCATGTCCTCTTGCTGCTAGACCCACCCTAGGGCTAGAGGGATCGCCTCTGTCCGCGGAGGGGATTTACCTACACAACACAATTATATGAAAAAACCTACAATTTTTTTTTGGAGTAAAAGAGGTGGAATATCTGGGTCATATTGTATCTCAGGAGGGTGTTAAGGTAGACCCTAACAAAAATAAAGCCATTAAGGAATGGAAAGTCCCCACAACCATAAAGTAGTTGCGAGGATTTCTTGGGTTAACAGGGTATTATCGTAAGTTTGATATGAATTATGGGAGAATAACAACACCTCTAACAACATTATTGAAGAAAGATGCATTTTCATGGACTCATGAAGCAACTAAGGCCTTTGAACATCTTAAAGAGGGAATGTGCCAAGCACCGGTATTAGCTACACCAGACTTCACAAATACCTTTATTGTGGAATGTGATGCCTCAAGAAATGGAATTGGTGATGTTTTAATGCAAGAAGGAAGACCCATTGATTTTGAAATTTGTCCGATCAAAAAAAGTATTGACAAAAAGCTATTTATGAGAAGGCAATGTTGGCAATACTACATGAACTAAAGAAATGGTGACCTTACCTAATGGGAAGACACTTCAAGGTAAAAAATGATCATGATAGTCTTAAAAACTTTTTGGAACAAAGACTATCTTCAGAAGAGAAAAAAAAATGGGTCACAAAGATGTTGGGTTATGACTTTGAAATCACCTATAGAAAAGGGAAGCTAAATGTTGTTGCAGATGTACTCTTAAGAAAGGATGAGGATGTGGAAGCATTTTTTTGTGCAATTTCTATTATCCAACTAGATTGGATAATCGAAGCAATGGAGGAATGTAAGAATGACAAAGAAGTGTGGAAACTCATTCAAAAGTTACAGCAATATCTCAGTACATTTGATACATTTAGTTGGAAAAATGATTCCTTATGGTATAAATATCGCTTATATCTTTGTAAGAATTCCCAACTAAAACAAAATATTATTTTGGAATTGCACACCTCTCCCTTATGAGGACACTCGAGATTTTTAAAAACATACCACAGGGTGAAGAAATATTTTTTTTGTTGGATGGCCTTAAATTTGATATTCAAAAGTTTGTGGCAGAATGTTTGGTTTTCCAGCAAAATAAAGTTGAGACAATTAAGACCTCGGGTCTGCTACAACCTTTATCCATTCCAAGTCAACGTTGGGAGGACGTTTCAATGGATTTTATCACAGGTTTACCTAAGTCCGAAGGAAAGAGTGTCATCATGGTGTTAGTTGATAGACTTACCAAGTATTCACACTTTTGTGCATTATCTCATCCATTTAAAGTTAGTACAGTTGCTATTGCATTTATGGAAACAATTCAAAAGCTACATGGAAACCCAAAGATTATTGTAAGCAATAGAGATCCCATTTTCATTGGAAAATTTTGGACGAAATTATTTTCTTGTTTGGGTACTCAACTAGCTCATAGCTCATCTTATCATCCTCAGTCCGATGGGAAAACTGAGATACTGAACAAATGCTTGGAAGGATATCTTCGTTGCTTTGTATATGATAAACAAATACAATGGGTCAATTGGTTACCTCTAGCTGAATGGTGGTATAACACTTCCTTCCACACTGCAACAAAAATGACCCCATTTATGGAAATTTATGGATATCGTCCACCGTCCATCACATCATCTTTAAGAGAAAATTCTAAGGTTCAAGCAATGGAATATCACATCGAGCATCAACAACAAGTTCTCCAACTCTTAAAGGATAACTTAAATTTGGCACAGAATCAAATGAAACAAAAGGCAGATCAACATCGCAGCGAGAGAAGTTTTAATGTAGGCGACTGGGTATTTTTACGGCTACAACCATACAAACAAATGTCCCTCAAGCAAGCTAAGAAGGATAATAAATTATCGCCAAAGTACCATGGTCCTTACAAGGTGTTGCAAAAGATTGGTACTATGGCATACAAATTGGAGCTTCCTGCATCTTCCCGGGTGCACCCAATTTTCCATGTTTCATGCTTAAAGAAGGTTATAGGTGACAAACTTTCGGTTCAAACAATATTGCCAGAACTTGATGAGGAAGGAAAATCATATTGGAACCTGAAGTAGTCACAGAAACACTACATGTTTCGTTTAAAAAAAAAATACAATCTTCAAAGATGGTCCATACCCAATAATGTTTATAGTGACACTTATTAGGTAGTTTAGAAGCTCAGGGGGTGGGTAGGGATTGAATAAAGTTCTATAGGGGTTTTTTAAGCTTAATCTATTTATAAACCATTCACACAATGTCTCAAGTAAGGTCCAAGTTCAAATACAATTGATTGCCATTATAAATCACAATCTAGGTGCACTAACCCACAAACCACACCTAACAAGAAACTTGGACCTCAACCTAGGATTGAGACATTCAAAATAGGAGCACCTACCATTTTAGCCAAAACACAGTGGACTAATTTCTCATTGAAAAAAAAAAATGTGAAACTTACCTTCTTACAATTTAAACTATTACTCCTTAACTTAAAATTTAAAAATATAAAAGTAAACTTTAATTTACTTAAATATACATAAATTATTTATATCTTACTTGTACTCTACCAAATAAATAAATTATATTAAAAATGTAGAAAATCCACATAGATTCAACTAATCTTGTAATATGCTAAAACAAAATAATTGAATCTACTCTACAAATTGCAGAAACCAATTATGTTCGCATAATCACATGAACAAGAAAGAGAAATAATATCAATCACACAACACAAAGATTTATCTGCGGAAAGCTTCATCTAAAAACCTCACCATCTGTATATTGCATAAAGTCAATAACATGAAACAATACAATGATTCTCTCATGCTTGAGATCTCCCTGCACTATCTATGACTGTCTCACACTGATCTATGCAAGTTTGGTCCAATAATTAACCACTTACTTGTCTTTGTCTGACCAACCTTGTTCACGCATTCCTAAGGGAATTGAGCCCCTATTAATTAGGAAATTCCCACTAATTGATTGTGCTCTGCATCCAAGGCATCATGTTGACCTTATACATGACCTGTACAATTTTCTAATTATACAACTGATAGTCTACTTTCCTTTAACTCCAATCTCAACTCGACTTTCCTTAGAATTGACATATAACAACTATTTATAGTGAATTATCAGTTATCTTATTGATCACTGCATGCGAATTAAATCAAATTTAATTCACTGGACCTCTCACTAGCTCATCTATCAGTTAGAAATAATTAAATTGATTTTAATTCAAATAACTAAGTTACAGAATTACAACTCAAAATAAATTGCAAGTGGACCCCCTAAAACTTAGAGTGAACTCTACATGCCTCCAGTTTGACCCCAAGCTCGAATTCATTGAACTAACTAAGTCTTCCCAAGTCAGTTAACTCGTACAAGCTCTCATGTGATGTAGAGTTACAATTTCCTTCTAATTTAGTTAAGAGAAAATTATATTAGAAACCTCTCGAGTGTCATTTTCAACAAAAAAATATCTAAACTAACAACCAAAACCTCATAACCTCATAAACAAAAAAATATACAAAACCCTGGATATTAAAATAATATCCTTTATTAGACTATAATAAATACACCAATTTTTTTCACAAATAACACACTTGTCATTTTGTATAATCATCTTTTTAATTAGTTATTTATTTTTTAATATTTCACCATGATTTCTATTGATGTTCAAAACTCAAAATTTACAACTAATATGCTTTGTAGCATATTGTTAATTTTTTCAACTAAAAAATCAATATCCACACAAAACAAGAGTAATAATTGCCTCCACACTCAACAAAAACCATAAACATTGGGAAGTAGAAATAATGACTACACACCACTAACGAAACATACATACTTTAAAAAAAATAGAAAACAAATATAACATAAGAGAGCCCTAAAAAATAATAACCCAAAACATAAACCATATTAAGAAAAATAATTGATTAAGAATGATCACTAGTCACTAACCATATTGACTGGGGTGACATCAATAATCACTTCACCATTCTAAAATCAATCTATAAATCCTCCTTTTAATATATATATATATATATATATATATATATATATATATATATATATATATATATATATATATATATCCTCCTTTTAAAATCAATATATATATATATATTTTAATCCATACACCATTTTTTCCACAAATAACACACTTCCCTTTTACACAATCCTCCTTTAAAAGGTTACCCATATTTGATACAATAAATATGAACCACTGCAAACATAAAAATAAATGTTGTTTTGAACAACGTGAAATTTTGGAGCCCAACGGTTACTATCCCACTCTTATAAAAGTTTTAGATAGGGATAAGCCTTACAAACTTTACAACTGTCAAGGCATACATTAGTGCTTTATTTAAAGATTTCTTATGTGGATATAAACCACATAAAATGTTGGGGTTTTTCACAATTTTTATTATGTATTTATTTCATTTTAAAGATGTTATTTAAAATTATTTATTTATTGAAGGAGAGATTAATAATTAATAATTGATTTAGAGAATTTGAAAAATTATTATTAGAAGTAAATTAATTTAGAAAGAAAATAAATATATTATAAAGTGCAATTTTAATTTAAGTGAAATAAATAATATTTTTAGTGGGTTTAATGGTTAAAAGCATGTGTGTTTTTTTAGTAGAGTATGTATGTCTTCATAGACTTAGCATTCAAATCACTGTGCATAATAATAATAATAATTCCAATATTCAAATTATATCTTGTTTAAAATACATTTTTAAATGTATAAATGAATTTAATACTAAAAACACTAATTAAACAACTTAAACTATTTTTTTTTTAAACTTTACTAAAATCCATTTCATATGTTAGTTAAACTACATACCAGTGTAATATCTATAGAGATATAATTGCAAAAATTGTAATAATGTCATCTTGAACAATTAAGTTATGTTATACATGCATTTTGTAAAACATGGAAAGATATAAGTCTCTTTTTAGTTTACCATTCCTACTTACAGAGTATTAGCATTAGTAAACACAATGCTTTAAGACATTGATTTTTTCTTTTTTTTATTATAAAAATGGCTCCAAAAATATCACTTAATTAAAAAATTTAAAATTTTTAAGATTTCCATATTTTTTTTAATTGAAGAAGATTAAAGGTTTTAAGATTTGCATAAATTTTTAAAATATAATTTAATTTGTTAAATTAATTATTTTTAATACAAAGAAAAAGAAATTTCATATTCTTCAATAATACTATCTCAACCTAATTTCTAATTTCTAATTTCACTATGTAAATGATTAATCTTCAAAATTTCATTAATTTAAAATGATTTTTATTATATTTTAAATAAAAAATACTAATTTTTTAATCATAATTTAAAAAAAAAAAATTACAAAATATAAAATACAATTAACTAATCTCATTTATATTTGAAATAATTAACATTTACAAATTTTCCCAATAATATGTATACTTATTTCTACAATGCAGCACATACATCTCACAAAATATATATATATATATATATATATATATATATATATATATATATATAAAACTGAGGATATCTGTTGTGCCATATGTACCCAAAACATAAACCTAATCTCTAACCACACCACACAAGTCAACTCCCTAGAGGCAAACTCAATATTGGTGTTAGTTGAGGCATCATCTTCCATGATAAATACAATACATTGCAGGATGAGTAATTGGTAAAAAGCATGACCAGAGTTTAAGGCTTTGTCAGGGAAACTTTTAACTACCTTGAAAATTTATTTATTTATCGAAGGAGAGATTAATAATTAATAATTGATTTAGAGAATGTGAAAATTTATTTTTAGGAGTAAATTAATTTAGAAAGAAAATAAATATATTATAAAGTGCAATTTTAATTTAAGTAAAATAAATAACATTTTTAATAGGTCTAATGGTTAAAAGCATAAGATTTTTTCCTAAAAGGTCATAGGTTCAAAACCAAAGGGAATAGAGTATGTATGCCTTTGTAGACTTAGCATTCAAATCACTACGCATAATAATAATAATAATTTCAATATTCAAATTGTATCTTGTTTAAAATACATTTTTAAATGCATAAATGAATTTAACGCTAAAAACACTAATTAAGCAATTTAAACAATTTTTTTTTTTTTAAATCTTTACAAAATTAATTTCATATGTTAGTTAAACTACATACTAGTATAATATTTATAGAGATATAATTGCAAAAATTGTAATAATGTCACCTTGAACAATTAAGTTATGTTATACATGCATTTTGTAAAATATGGAAAGATATAAGTCTCTTTTTAGTCTACCATTCCTATTTACAGAGTATTAGCATTAGTAAAGAGTATTAACATTAGTAAACACGATGCTTTAAGATATTGATTTTTTCTTTCTTTATTATAAAAAAGCTCCAAAAATATCACTTAATTAAAAAATTTAAATTTTTTAAAATTTTCATATTTTTTTTAATTGAAGAAGATTAAAGGTTTTAAGATTTTCATAAATTTTTAAAATATAATTTAATTTGTTAAATTAATTATTGTTAATACAAAGAAAAAGGAATTTCATATTCTTCAATAATATTATCTCAACCTAATTTCTAATTTCACTATGTAATTGTTTAATCTTCATAATTTCATTAATTTAAAATATTTTTTTATTATATTTTAAATAAAAAATACTAATTTTTTAATCATAATTTAAAAAAAATTACAAAACATAAAATACAATTAATTAATCTCATTTATATTTAAAATAATTAACATTTACAAATTTTCCCAATAATATATATATTTTAATCATAAATCTTCCGCAAAATCACATAATCAATTAAGAAGCACAACCTTTTTCAAACTACTTAGTGTAGTTCATAAAAAATATATATATTTATTTATGCAATATAATAAATACATCTCACAAAATAAATAAATAAATATATATATATATATAAACCAATAATATCTATCCTGCCAAATATATATATATATATATATATATATATATATATAACCCATATAATAAATACATCTCACAATATACAAAATATATATATCTTTTTATCTGCTATATATATATATATTTTTTTAACCAAGGATATCTAGTCTTCCATATGTACCCAAACCATAAACCTAATCTCTAACCACACCACACAAGTCAACTCCCTAGAGGCAAACTCAATATTGGTGTTAGTTGAGGCATCACCTTCCATGATAAATACAATACATTGCAGGATGAGTAACTGGTAAAAATCATGACCAAAGTTGAAGCCTTTGTCAGGGAAACTTTTAACTACCTTGAAATCATTGTAGGGATATCTACTCTGCAGAGATTGTACACACTGTCCACCAGTGGATTTGTAGTGGGTGGAGCTCTAACAATAAGCACATGATGAAGCATTGGATGTGTCGGTGCTATATGTCGGTGCCCTTCAATTGGCACGAGCATCTTGACTTGACTTGGGACGAGACAAGGGTATGAGAATCCTTTAATAAAATTGATATGCAACCTAATGCCCAAGGGCCCCCACTATGCCAGGGATTCCATACTTAACATTAGGGAAAAGGACCTTGATGTTAACCAATTTTTACTTGGTAAAGTGAGTTGTGTGCCCCACATTCTGCATAGAACAGAATCTTTCCTCATATAAGTTAGGTGAGGAAGAAAGAGATTGATTGAAGTTTATTATAACTAATTTATTTTTGAAATAGATTGATAGAAGTTTATTATAACTAATTTATTTTAGATTTTTAAAAATATGTGGGGGATGTTTTATATTATATATTTTGATTCTTCAAAATATATGGTTGGTTGGGCATTCTATGTGATATTTTTTAAAATAATATTTCAAGATTTTGATAAATCATAATTTATTATATTATAAATTTATAAATTTCAATATTAAATTTTAAAAGTTATATGTTTTTAAATATATTTATTGGTTTTTGGTGTAAATTTTCAAAATAGCATGCTTAAAAGTACAATTCATTTCTTTTTATGTTGTCACAATAATTCATAAATTGCAATACACAATTTTGAAAAAAAAATGTCTTAATCATTTTTTAAATGACATTTTCAATAATGATAATTTTATTAATATTATATTGTTTTGATAAATTATAAGTTTTGGGATACAATTTTGAAAGAAAATAAGTCTTTTAAAATATTTGTTACAATTTAGTAATAATTTTCAAAATAACACTTTTTAAAGTGATAATTTCATTAATTTTGAGATTTATCTTGATAAATCATATATCTATTTATTTATTTATTTTAATAATTTTCAAAATAACATTCTTGATTTTGTTAATTTTGATATCAATCTTGATAAATCATTTCTTTATACAATTTTTGAAAGAAAATGAGTGTTTTAATATATTCAGTAATAATTTTCAAAATAACATATTTTAAAAGTGATGATTTCATTAATTTGATATCAATTTTAAAAAATAATTTTTTTATTAAGAAAGTTTGAGAAAAAAATAAACTTATTAATATATTTGTTGGTTTTATTAATGGTTTTCAAAATAACATATTTGAAAGTAATAATTTCATTAATTTTAATGTTAATTTTGATAAATCATAGAGAAAATAATTCTTTTAATATATTGAATATGTCAAAATCCTTATTTATTATTTTTAGTATATTTAATTTAATGCTAAACTAAGTTAAAAGGTCACTAATTAGTAACTTTAATTTGATGTTTAAGTTATAATATGTTTTTAAATCAAAATTTATTATTAAAATTTTTATTGGTTTTTTAAACAAAACAATGCAATTTTATATCCAAATTCAATGTATAAAAGCATATCATGTTTAGTTCTTTCATATTTATTATAAATGATAAACAAAATTTCCAATTTTGATTATTATCAACAGATACCAGATTGGTATATGAGACCCTCTTGTTTGTGGGACAAGGGACTCTCACCTTTGCTGGTATATGAGACCTCCTTGTTTGTGGGACAAGTGACTCACCTTCACGCAAGGATTTCACTGCTAAGTCTATGAAGACATACATACTCTATCCCCTTTGATTTTGAACCTATGATCTTTTAAAAGGAAACACATGCTCTTAACCACTAAGCCCACTCAAACTATATAAATTAAATACTAATTATTGAAAAAATTAAATATAAATTTGAAATTTATAACAATTCACATATCTTTGAAATTACCATATAATTTTGCAAGAATGATGTGAAGAATTAAATTTCCTATTCTTTTTATTTTACAATGATTATGTACAAAGTTAAATTTGCTATAATTTTTATATGAATATTGTTATGTATTAATACCTACTTGGGTTCACATGTTGCCCCAAATTAATTGAAAACATACTTAAAAAAAAATGTCACTTCATAAATACAATGAAAGCATTAAATTTCCTATTCTTTTTAATTTACAATGACTATATGCCAAGTTAAATTTCCTATATTTTTATGAGTATTGTTATGTATTAATACCTACTTGGGTTCACATGTTGCCACAAATTAATTGAAAACACACTTTAAAAAAAATGTCACTTCATAAATACACTGAAAACAATTTTCTATCATTGGATGTCACTTTACTTGAAAGCAATTTTCTATCATTGTCTACATACAATGATAAGTTTGGTTTAATGTTTACCTTATAATTTAAGGTTAAGATTCAAAGGAATGTGGTGCATGTGCCCCTCTAAACACAAATGGGTGATGTGTGCAAAATTATAATATGGTTTATATGGAAATCTAATATGCTACTTAGAGTTATGGATTAAAAGCATAGGGTTATGGCTTAAAATCAAGAGTATAAAGTCTATATTTTTTAGAATAGGTAATATTAAAATATGGTTTGTATAAAAATTTAACATATTATTTAAAGTCATGGCTTAAAATTGAGGGAGTATGGTTTGTATTTTTTCAATGGGTTTATATGCAAGTTTTAAATATTGACTAGGATTTTGATTTAAAATAGTCTTATTATGAGTAAGAATTCATAATAATGAATTTTTTTGTGTGTAAGTATGATATAATCTTTTTATTATTTTTAAAAAATAAACAGGTGTTACAAGATCAACATCCAACGCGAGATGGTCTCACTCTGCCTAGAGGGAAACCAAGCTTGTTGACCATTTGGTAGCATTATAGGCCATCCAAAATATGAATAGTTTGAGATTTTACAACAAAGCAAAATAAACTTGACAATCTGTATAGCCACTATAAACCAAAAACCTATAACATATGTAGCAAAATTCCTTTCTAATCATCTACACAAAACTATACTGAAACAACAACATAACCATACTCATATAATGACCAAGCTAATCATCAGAAGATTCAACTAGTGCCAGGACTTCAGCGTTGGAGCCCGACAACTCAGTCTGAGGCAAGCAGGGGATATGCTTCTCTATGCGTGCAAGGTGAGCATTCAATTGTTGGATTTGGTGCTGAATTAACTGGAATTCCTTATGAATTGCCTGGATTTCATTTGTAGGATCTGAAATTCTTGTAATACTCATTATCAAAGCCTTTGCTAGAAGGGTCTTCACAAACCAAAATATAAATAAAGATTGTTGGTACTAAGAGTAATGACCACGGGTATGGCACAGGTCTGGAATCATGTCCCCCAACTCCTCCAAGACTGACCGCTAATGTTGACCTGGTTAACAATCTTTGCTTCCCATTCATTAACCATTTGGCGGGCTCACGAGTGGGTATTAGTTCTATATGCTATGGAAGTTGCTAAGACGAATTGAGTTCTGGTTCCAGGTCCTTGACCTCTGGTAGCACTATATTTCCCACTCCCATGGCCTCGACCTCGCCCCCGACCTACATTAGGAGTGCGACCTCGATGTGTGGCTGGGCGAGCCATGAACTTCAATTGACTATTGTTGTATGGAAAATTAAAATGTATCAAGAAGGCGGGGCTCTGACTTACAAGTCTCATAATGAGAACAACATAAAAATGATCGGGAGGATGCCCAAGATGGATGAGCCCACAAGTTAGTCTAATTAAGGAGCCTGTATGGTTTACAGGAACATAAACATGACAAAGAAAACCATTAAACGTCACTCTAAGGAACATATCCTCATTGTCTTCATGGATTTGAATTACGAACACATCCCAATTCTCTTGAAGGTTCTTTTATGTCTGGTGCATAAATTCCTCATGAGAATAAGAAATATCACCCATAAACTAGTCACAAATTGCCTCTCTCATAAATTCCATGGAAATAGAGTTAGAAACATAAGGCGCTATCCTGTCGTCTATAAAAAATTGAGAAGTATCCATATCCCAAGGTTTCCAAGCTCCTAGGTAGTTGGGATTACTAAAATCAGTTAGGGGTTTCCCGTCGAGAGGCCTCTCGACCCCCAATATGCAGGCAACAGGGTGAATCCCATCCCATCCAATCATCATAGGGATACACTCTGTATTAATCCATAATGTCACGTCTGAACATACCGTCCCCAACCACATACAAAACATATATCACAGAAAGCAATGGATTCATAGGGAAGCCAATTTGAACATACCAGGAAGGACTAAGAAGGAGAGGAGGCGTCACACATTCAACTTCTCGAGCCTGGGTGCAACTTCCGCTTCCAAGAACTTCCCTAGAGAGACACCTATGCCACCGAAAGCCTACGGAGGAAACAAGTTTTCTAGTTACTACAAGTCTAAACAGATTCAAATCCAAATACGTTGAATACCCTCTCCCTCCGTGACTTAATTGCCTTGAAATGTTATGCGTGCTAAGGTTTATGTGGGGGTGGCCATGCCACCACCCTCGCTGTACCTTCAATAATTGCATGGTGGCGGTGTGAATCCCACCATGCTCCTCCTCTCGGTTCTCACCCCGATTGGGGGTAATTCACAATGACGATGTTTATTTGTTTTTTTACCATGGTGGATCAGTAACTCATTGGTGTGATCTAGGCTAGGCCTAGGATCAAGCCTTCTGACTGCCACTATACCACCAAGAGTATATCCGATCTACCTATAAGACGAATATGCCACGAATATATGACTTAGCAAGAACTGAGACGTCTCATATTGACCACAAACGGAGTAACTCCGTGGGGCCACCTATTCCTCTAACCTCATGACAACATGCTTAACATGTCATTTCGGGGAATCGAACTCAGGTGGAGAGGGAGTTAACGTCCCATCTTAACCACTCATTTAACCTTGAGGGTTAGCTCAATTAGACAAGTCCTTATTCTATTGTCTTATAATTGGTAGTAGCTCACTTAGTTAAACATTACTTTATTTAGAAGGAGGTCTTGATTTCAAATCTATTTGTTTCCTTGTGGAATGACCTAGTAGTTGGCACAATGAGATGTTATCCCCTCCACCCATTATGCTAATAAATTCATAATAACATTTTATCTACCATTCTCATATGGTGATTAGGGTTATGACTTAAAAATAAAGAGCTAAGTTTTATAAACTTTTTATATTGATTAAGATTTCTAATATAAATTTACAAAGATGTTTTATATGCCATGTTAATGTGTTGGCTAGGGTTGTGACCTAAAACGGGATTATGATAAGTGTTTTAGCATGGGTTTTTGACTTATTAATAGGGTTTCATGTAAATTTGACATATTAATAATCGTTATGTTCTAAAATGAAGAAGATAATGTGTATATCCTTAAAACGTTTAATACACAAATATAGCGTGCTATCTAAAATTACAACCTAAAATTAATGGGATAAGGTGTTCACAACTTTATATGAGGGTAGTACATGAGCTAAACTCAAAAAGATATAATAAATGTGTTTGCCAATAAATCTCAAATACAAATATGACATGTTTGGTAAAAACATGATTGAAATCCAAAATAAAGTATGCCTTAATTTTGAAAAAGGTTTTATGTTTAATTATCACATACTAATCAAAATTGAAATACAAATATGACATGTTTGGTAAAAACATGGTTGTAAATATGATAGGTTT
Organism: Pinus albicaulis; assembly: GCA_034641835.2. Classification (NCBI taxonomy): domain Eukaryota; kingdom Viridiplantae; phylum Streptophyta; class Pinopsida; order Pinales; family Pinaceae; genus Pinus; species Pinus albicaulis. The sequence goes on along the minus strand of CM076572.1, from coordinate 1,390,449,325 downwards.
GGTAAAAGCATGATTGAAAATAAAAAAAATTAAGCATGACATAGTTTTGAAAAAGATTTTAGGTATAATTATCACAAATTAATCAAAATTATGATTTAATTTAGAATAAAAAATAAAATATATATTTTTAAAATTTTGATATGCTAATTTAACAAATTTATTAATCTAGAATTTTTCTTAAAACACATAAAGTGATAAATAATCTCAATAATCATATATATATAAAATCATTAACAATTTTCTTCCCTCGAAATCATCCAAAATTAACACCATGTTTCTAATTATTTTTAATCACATAATTTATCTGTGCTTTATTGTAACTGGTAATTGACAGATATCCTACAATGCCACGTGGATTGCCGTTAAAATTCCCTGACGCCGGCGAGGGAAAGCGACGGAACGCGGCTACACGTGGATTTCAAACGGCAAGGGCAGGAGCTGCCCGTGTCGGCCTCTTGCCCGCGGGCAGATTGTGACGCGGACATTGCCAGTTTGCTGTAGAGCTGGCAAATTACCGGCTCCTACCCGCCGAGGCGCTGGCCTGTCGATGGGGCTCCGCGTCAATGGGACGCGGAGGCGCCTTCGTAGCCGTCGATCTTTAGGGATTCAAGGGTGACCGGAGCAGCAGGTAAATCCATACAACTAAGTTTAATCCTCGATACTTTAATTCAATGATGGGTAATCTTATATGGGAATTAACGATTGATTTATCATCGGTGAGCTGGATTGCGGACCCGCGAGCGAAGAGCCTAAATTTTATGTTTTTTTTAATTGTTTTTCTAATTCACGAGAAGCGTCGGACACGTTTTTGGTTCATTTTATGAAGTGGTATTGGGAACACAAGGGGTCTCAGAGTTATGCACAGTTTGATGTAGAGTGGAGGCATTGAGAGCAATGTGGATATGGGTTCTTCTACCTACCACTGCAGATTTTTTTGAAACATTGCCTGAGATTGCATAAAGCAAAGGCTTTCAGATCAGGAGATTATCCCCAGATTCCCACAATGGAGGCCAGTGCTGGTATGATTGCAGGTTCTCACAAGAGGAATGAGCTGGTTTTGATTCGCCATGACGCAGAGATTGGTGTAAGTTTATTCAGTTGCAGTTTGCTCAATTTGCTAGAATTTATATTTTTGCTCTTTTGGATCCGGCATTTGGGCTTGTACCCTCTTGGATTTGCAGAGGGATTAGGCTTAGATTGTTAATAGATGTGGGATTTCTGTGATTCCTTTCACTTGTTAGGATCCGAGCAATGGGAAACTTATCAGAACAGCATTAAGCTCTCTGCTGTTTCTATAGAGTTTGAGGTTGTTCTTCGAACATATCTGGCCCCGGTTTTTAGGTTGGGCATTGACCAGTGTAATGGTGGATGACAAATTTTGGACCTGGATCTGAAAATATATGAACTTGGGGCATTTCATTTGAGTTTTATCAGAGTACCCACTTCGTATTTTTGGTTGAAAACAGTCCTACATTATAACTTGTTCTAGAGAACCCCTGATAGGGATTGAGCTCGAGAGTGCAATTGAGAAACGACATTGCGTTGATTTTTGGCCCGATAATACCTTAGCAAAATTATGGTTGTTGGGTTCCTAAAAGTCCAAGCGCAACTGAGCTGAGACTTGAAAACAGAACAAAAATAAACACAATAAGCTGGCAGAGCAATTTAATCAGAATAGAACAATTATCATGAGCGCACAAGACAGCTCAATCAACCTTCTCTTATGGTATTCAATAATAGTGCTGATACGATGCAAGCTTACAGGATTTACAGACTCAGATCCCAACTGAAGAATGGTTGACTAGGTCAAAACCCTGGTTGACTAGGTCAAAACTCTAACAGGATCCTATATTAGGCTATCAATGGTCTCTCTGATTCAGCAGACCAGCGCAGAGAAGAGTGGCCCAAGTTGTAGATTTGATTTTTCAACTTTTGTTTGTTTGGTTTGTGTAATTGAGACTTAAGTGTTTATTGGTATGCAGGCGAAGCCTCTGAAGCACTCGAGCAGCCAAGTATGCCAGATCTGCGGAGATAATGTTGGTGTGACAGCAGACGGGGAGCTCTTTGTGGCGTGCAATGAGTGTGCATTCCCAGTTTGTAGGCCTTGCTACGAATATGAGCGAAAGGATGGAAACCAGTCTTGTCCTCAATGCAAGACCAGATACAAGAGACACAAAGGTAAGCATATACATTTTTGTTGTTTTGGTGATTTGCAAGTCATGAAGTCCCATATTGTACAGAGGATATACTGTACAGTGATGGTGGCATTTTATTATTTTTTGCTGCTCTGGAATATGGGCATTTTATTCCAGTTGGTTTTCCAGTAGCAGCATCTGGGTGGTAACTAATAGCTGTGTTTGATATTGGGTGTTTTGCCACAGGGAGTCCAAGGGTGGAAGGTGACGAGGAAGAAGACGATGTTGATGATTTGGAGAATGAGTTCAACTACACTCGTGGTGGAAGAGATGACAGGCAACAAAGGGCAGAAGCGATGATGCAGTGGCAGATGCATGGGCGAGGAGAGGAGATCGATTCGGTTACCTCTTCGAGACAAGATCCTCAGACTCCAATTCCTCTTCTCACAAATGGTCAACCGGTATAGTTTCTAATAACTTGGGAGAACACTGCACTGTCATTCTCCATTGGCTCCATCTGCTGTTGGAATTGGGACCTGATTTGTGACTGCATGGGCAACTATTTGTTTGTAATTATAATCAGTTTAGCTTGTATGGATTTAATTGTAATTGTAATTGTAATACCTTTTGGCAGGTTTCTGGGGAGTTTCAAGATGTCTCCCCCGAGCATGTGCAAGTCACTGGTAGTGGAGATGGAAAGCGTGTTCATTCGGTCCCTTATGCTGATCCTAATCAACCAGGTATTTGAATTATTTATGCAATATCAGCGAGCTTTGCTAATTATAGAATTGGATATTAAACCAAACAAATAATAGCATTAGTCTTGAACTGGTCTTGGGATTTCACTAGACAATTATGTTCATTTTGGGGTTTGAACTGATTAGATGCTTTCTGTGGATTTCATGATGCATTTTTTACAGTGCAAGTAAGGATTGTGGACCCCTCCAAGGACTTGAATTCTTATGGAGTTGGAAATGTGGACTGGAAAGAGAGAGTAGAAAGCTGGAAGCTTAAACAAGAGAAAAATATGCTTCAAATGACCAGTGGAGGTAGATATGCCGATGGCAAAGGGGACATGGAGGGCACCGGTTCCAATGGGGAAGACCTCCCAATGTATGCTACTTGTTACAATTCATGGAGTGGAACAATCTCTCCTACCAAAACTTGCTTTAAGATTCAATATAAGAATATGATGCTTCCTTGTTGATTTTTTTTCTCGTAAATCTCGAGTTTCTGGAGTGATGCTATGTTGCTATATTTATTTTGGTAGTAGATTTTCTTTTATTGATTGGTGTCTGTATGTGTGTGTGCCAGGGTTGATGACGCACGGCAACCTCTGAATAAGGTTGTGCCTCTTCCTTCCACCAAACTTACTCCGTACAGGATTGTGATTATTCTTCGGCTCATAATCGTGGGATGTTTCTTTCAATACCGAGTAACATCACCTGTTAATGATGCATATCCACTTTGGCTGGTCTCCGTGATATGCGAGGTCTGGTTTGCCGTGTCATGGATTCTTGACCAGTTTCCTAAATGGATGCCCATTAACCGAGAAACATATCTTGACAGGCTTTCTTTGAGGTTAGTTTACTATCTTGAAGAGTATTAATAAATTAATAATCCCTGGCATTTAGCTTTAGATGTGGCGATATCACTTTGAGGATTCCATACAATAAGCCACTCATTTAAGGCTGTTAAAGCAGCCAGCATGTGTATTGTAGGAATCTTGTGGGTGAGATTGAATTTCTTCTTTTGCAATTTCACAGGTTTGACAGAGAAGGAGAGCCATCTCAGTTGGCCGGTGTTGATATTTTTGTCAGTACAGTGGACCCTCTAAAGGAGCCTCCTCTTGTCACAGCAAATACTGTTCTGTCTATCCTTGCCGTGGATTATCCTGTGGATAAAGTTTCATGCTATGTTTCTGATGATGGAGCAGCAATGTTGACTTTTGAAACCCTTTCAGAAACTTCAGAATTTGCAAGGAAATGGGTGCCATTTTGCAAAAAGTACAGTATCGAGCCCAGGGCTCCAGAATTTTACTTTGCCCAGAAGATTGATTATTTGAAGGATAAAGTACAGCCTTCCTTTGTTAAAGAACGGAGAGCAATGAAGGCAAGTGCCAATTAAAGCCTCCAAATGTAAGTGCTACTTCTGTTGGTTTATTGGTTTTTCTTGCTCTTGACATCTTCCATCTTTGTGCCAATATCAGAGGGAATATGAAGAGTACAAGATCCGGATTAATGCTCTTGTGGCCAAAGCACAAAAAGTGCCAGAAGAGGGATGGACCATGCAAGATGGAACTCCATGGCCAGGCAACAACACTCGAGACCATCCTGGGATGATCCAGGTATCAGATACTTGTCTTTTACCCCAGAGTCTTTTTCTTTCCTTTTGTATTCTATATGCAGTATCATAATTTTCTTTCCCTTTTTTGTTAGCATGCTTATAAATATGTTTCAAGTAACGTAATTAGTACTACTGAATTTTTCACTTTCTTCTTCAGGTATTCTTAGGTCACAGTGGGGGAGTTGACAATGATGGCAATGAATTACCACGGTTAGTTTATGTATCCCGTGAAAAGAGGCCTGGTTTCCAACACCACAAGAAAGCCGGTGCAATGAATGCATTGGTATATTCCTCGCTATGTATACATCTCTCTTTTTCTGCTTATTTCCTCATATGAAATTCATTTATCATTATGCTGACGATGATGATTGTTATCCATTGCTCCACTTAGGTCCGAGTTTCTGCTGTCCTCACAAATGGCCTCTTTCTGTTGAACCTTGATTGTGATCATTATATAAACAACAGCAAAGCTATTCGCGAGGCAATGTGTTTTCTAATGGATCCAGTTCTTGGGAAGAAAACTTGCTATGTACAGTTTCCTCAGAGATTTGATGGCATTGATCGACACGATCGATATGCTAATCGTAACACCGTCTTCTTTGATGTAAGCATTGATCAAAACTCAAAATGTCCTCTTATATGCAATTATGCAATTTTCATATAATTTCAGCCTTGTATATTAATTCTGAAATCTCTGCAGATCACCTTGAGAGGTTTCGACGGTATCCAAGGGCCTGTTTATGTGGGTACAGGGTGTTGTTTTAATAGACAAGCACTCTATGGTTATGATCCTGTTCTCACTGAGAAGGATCTTGAACCGGCATGTTTTCTGAGATGTTGCTGGGGATCGAGAAAGAAGAATAGAAAAGCAAACAAAAGATATGATGACGATAAGAAGAGAACCAAGCGAACTGAATCTACTATACCCATATTTAGTCTGGAAGACATAGAAGAGGGTGTTGAAGGTGAGTCCAAGTCCAAACCAGTGATTTGTATTCTTTGACAACTCATTTACCCTTAAACATTGTTCACCCTCACCCTTCTTTGAAATTGTCCATTGCAGGATTTGATGATGAGAAATCATTGCTCATGTCCCAAAGGAGCTTAGAGAAAAGATTTGGTCAATCACCAGTGTTTATTCAATCTACCCTCATGGAAAATGGTGGTCTTCCACAATCTGCGAATCCTGCTTCTTTATTGAAAGAAGCTATTCATGTTATCAGCTGTGGATATGAAGACAAGTCAGAATGGGGAAAAGAGGTATGTTGAGTAGAGGTGGATCTGCATTTATTTGATGATGCTGTGGATTTTTTTTAGTTCATTGAATTAGTTTTTTCTATCCTGAAGTTGTATAAACATTTTTCCTGAATGTGCATAAATTCTCTTCAGAATAAGGCAACATTTTGTTTAGGCAACCAAGCACCAGGCAACTGTTCTTGAAGCAAGATCTAATATGAATGGGTTCTCATATTTTGTGCAGATTGGGTGGATTTATGGTTCTGTCACAGAAGATATTTTGACTGGGTTTAAAATGCATGCTCGAGGCTGGATTTCAATATACTGCATGCCTGCACGTCCTGCATTCAAGGGATCTGCACCTATCAATCTTTCAGATCGTTTGAATCAAGTGCTCCGATGGGCCCTTGGTTCTGTTGAAATTTTACTGAGCAGGCATTGTCCAATTTGGTATGGCTACACTGGAAGATTGAAACCATTGCAGAGGCTGGCATACATCAATACCATAGTTTATCCTCTCACATCCCTACCACTGGTTGCATATTGTACCCTGCCAGCTGTTTGTCTTCTTACAGGGAAGTTTATCATTCCTGAGGTAATAATGTCAACCCTTACGGACCTTTATCTTGTCAAACTTTACTCACCTCTTAATGCAACCTGTCATTTAGATTTTTTTTGGATTTTGTTCTCATATAATGTTTTCACATTTTTCCCCTGACTTTTATATTTATTTTGATCTGCAGATTACCAACATTGCAAGTGTGTTCTTTATATTATATTTTATTTCTATTTTTACAACCGCTATTCTAGAGCTACGCTGGAGTACAGTTGGCATCGATGAATGGTGGAGGAATGAACAATTTTGGGTTATTGGAGGTGTGTCGGCACATCTGTTTGCCGTCTTTCAAGGGTTACTGAAAGTTCTAGCAGGGATTGACACAAACTTTACTGTCACATCAAAGTCTTCAGATGAAGATGGTGAATTTGCTGAGCTTTATGTTTTCAAGTGGACCAGTCTTCTCATCCCTCCAACTACTTTGCTTGTGGTAAATCTTGTTGGTGTAGTAGCAGGTGTTTCCCAAGCTATTAATAGTGGTTATCAATCTTGGGGTCCATTGTTTGGAAAACTGTTTTTCTCTCTGTGGGTGATTGTCCATCTTTATCCATTCCTCAAGGGATTAATGGGTCGCCAGAACCGGACACCCACAATAGTCATTGTTTGGTCAATTCTTCTTGCGTCCATATTCTCCCTGCTTTGGGTGAGGATAGATCCTTTCACAGCAAGCACAGGATCATCATCAAGCACGCAACAATGTGGTGTAAACTGCTAAAATCCCTCCTGTCAGTGTTCGTTAGCAGCAAATAATGAGGAACTGAAAACACAGCTGAGGGCCAATCTCAAATTCGTTTGTATCATCTGTAGATAATAATATTTGAGAGGGAGGGGCTTTAAGCATATTGCTTTCTAGCTAGTTCCAGCATAGGGACTGAACCTTGTACTTTGTCTTTGATTGATAGTTAAGATTGTATGGTGCAGTTGGTTCTCTGTTTCAACGATGACAGCTGAGGTTTATTTGGAGCCATGCCTGTTCCAGAACTGATCTGATGCCACAGAATAGTGGGCAATGGATATATATAGTTTGATATTGAAGAATGCTTTTTTTTTTCAAAATATTTATTCATTTTGAAGTGACAATCCTGTCATGGACAAAATTACGTCTTAATTGAATATCATCTTTTTTTAAATATGAAGTGGTCAATATCAAACAACTGTGGATCATATAGGAGCAGTGACAGTTATTAAGATTTTAGGCATACAAGTGCCTATGAAAATGTTAAATGTACGTTGTTTGTTCGTTTCATAAATTATAAATTCCTAGGAAAATGGTAAATATACATCGTTCGTTCGTTTCATAAATTACATTTATAACTATGTTCAGAATCAGTGATCCTATCTTTATCCAAAATGTTTTGACCTAACCCTGAATTAAATTTGAGATTTTTTTGGAAGTCTTTGTAGTGAATAGCATTTTTAACTCTCTTCATCTTTTTTATCAGAGAACTTGCTTAGCACATGATTCATCATCTTGCTTTTGCTACATTTAGCTGTCCGGTAGTATTTCTCTGATCGTTTAAATATATCAAAAGCATGCTAAACTCGGTTGTGGAATACCACTTTTTCTAGTATTACTTATCCGTGTTTGAATAGTCTGTATAAACTACCTGCATTGAGGTGGAATATTGTTGGATTTTAGTTTTATGCTCAAGTAGCACTCAGCCCTTTTTCCTTTGCGCTTGCAAATCTTCTATAATCGCTGGGGATTACTTGAGATGTTTTTCCACAATACGTTCAGAAGGATATGCAGAGTATATGATTCACTGCAGGGTTTTTAGAGGATTCTTACTACATGGCTGTTCACCATGTTTTTTTATCCATTTAGCCATCTGGGAATATGTCTCTGATTGTTTCAATTCGTCAAAGTCGTGCTAAACTTAGCTGTGAGAGCATTTTTTAGTATAACTTATCCGCATCTCAATGGTCTGTATAAACTTATTCAGGTGCAGTGGTGTTGGATATGGAGTTTATGCTTGATTGTCAGTAGCTTTATGCGATTCTGTGCACAATGAAGGTCATCCTTGAATACTAGTAGAGTGTCTTGGGAACCTTCATAATACATATTACATTATTTGACACTTTAACATTACATTAAACAGTCGTTGCTGACCCACACACATAATATCATCTGGGTAGAACACTTGTTTCTAACCTTCATATTACATTATTTGGAAATTAAAGGGATGCTTCACCATATTCACGGATTGATATTAGTGAAATGCCCAGAAACAATGGCTTACAACCAGTTGTGCCTATTTCCTTGTTCTGCACAAATTGATCCAAACCCTGAGTCTGTTATGCAGAGTGGGGTATCTAACTTCGCTGCCTGTCTCATTATTTTTGTATGTACTTGGTGTGAATAATTTGTGTGGAGTCAGGTGTGAGAGCACTTGAGTTTTTTTATACCTCTCAGCCCTGGACAGACCTGGGGTTAAAATGAATTTGTGCAAATATATAATTTCCAAGTTGATTGTAAGTCTTGACATTCTGCAAAATTTAATACGGAAGTTTAAACATTCAAAATGTAATACGGAAGTTTTATTTCCAGGAAATGGATCCTGGGACTTTCAGTTATACCATACAAATCATTCTGTTAGTTTAACCATACATGGTTTGACTTTGTAATCTAAGAAATTATCATCTACCGGTAGATTGCCTTTGAGAATACAAAATCCCTCTGAAAATGGCAAACATCTTTTAAGTTTATCAAAGGTATTTTGTGTATTTCATGAGAATAATTTGTATTTTCCAAATTCATCTGCATCAATTTCCAGGTATTTGGGGTACGACCATCTTACTTAATCTGGTGCAATTACCGAAGTACATGATTTGGGGCATGGCCATCTTGTTTAATCTACTGCAATTACCAAAGTCATAGTCAATTGGTGCTTGAGATCACCCTAGGATTTCTCCATCTTGCTTAATCTAGTGCAATTACCAAAGTATATTTGGGGTATGGCCATCTTGCTTAATCTACTGCAATTACCAAAGTAATTTGTTGCCTGAGTAAGATCACCCTAGGATTTCTCCTGGCACAACCTTACCAAAGTCATCTGGTATACCAAAGTCATCTGGTATTTTAAATAGGTCACCTTGGAATTTCATCTGGTATTTTAATAGGTCACCTTGGAATTTCTCCCTAGCACAACCTACCATATCAGGTCACCTTGGAATTTCTCCCTAGCACAACCTACCAAATGATTAGGCCACCTTGGCATTTTTCTGGAGCATAATTTACCAAAATCATTTGGTGCTTTATTAAATTAGCATAGTGTTAAAAATGTGACAACAAACATTGTAAATTCACCTATGTGGTTAGAATAACGAAATGTAGGTTGAATAACGAAATATAGTTGGAATAACGAAATAGACTAAGTTAAAAGAGGTGGCCTGAGAGGCTTGTATGCATGGAGAATCATTTGATTAATAAAAGTTTCCAAGTGTTTTTTATCTTTCAGTTCCTTCAATTTCCAATTCAGTTTCTCAATTTCCAATTCAGTTTCTCTTATTATCTTGTTCGTTTCATTGTTTCGTTTCATTGTTTTCCCCACAACAAGTGGTATCAGAGCCTCAATCGAACTCCATTGACCCCAGAGAGATTGGTTCGAACTTCATTTGCAACCCGGAGAGATTGGTTCAAACTTTATTAGCATGAAGTGCGTTGTGGTAGTAGTGTGCGGGTTGAATGAGTTTCGACATGACTTGGTAGCGTGGCAGCAATGTCCTCGTAATAAACATAATTTGTGGCAGCAACGTTGGTGGAGGCGTGTGGCAACAGTGCTGGTAGAGGCTTGTGGCAACAACGCTGGTAGAGGTGTGATCAGTGGATTTGGAGATGAGACATGATTAATGGTTTTGGAGACCACTGCCCTGGCATGATCAGTGGCTTTAGAGACGAGGCGTGATCGGTGGTTGGTGATCGTTGGTCGGTGGCTTTGGAGACGAAGAAGGATTCGCTCAAGTACGGGAAGCCTTACCGCTGGTAGAAAACGGTATTTTTTTTTAAAAATTTACTGTGAGAAGAAACTGTGAAGAAGTAGAAAAAAAAATCGATTTTCAGAAAATCTGAGTAGGGTTTTTCTGAGCATGTTAAAGAAATTGGTAGGGTTTCAGGAAAAATTTGAGTGCAGTTTGAGCAGATTTTAAAAGAAATTGTGAAGAAATTTTTTGAGCAGATTTAAAAGAAATTGTGAAGAATTTTTCTGAGCAGAAATTGAAATTGAAGGTTTTTTATTTTTTTTCTATGGGCTCAGTTTTATGTTCTTAAAATCACAGTAGTAGAAAGGAAAATCTGAAAATGAAATTTGAAATTGAAGGATTTTTCTATGGGCTCAGTTTTCTGTTCTTAAAACCGTAGTAGTAGAAAGGAAAATATGCAAACAAGAGGGGAAATCTTGAAACCCTAGAAGAAGAGTGGAAATTTTTTGATTTGTAGAAGAAGGGAAATTTGAAACCCTAGGAGGGAGAAATGGCGAAAATGACAAACGCAAGATTTGAGGTGGAGAAATTCATCGGGAAAAACAATTTTGCTCTGTGGAATTGAAGGTTAGGGATTTGCTGGTGCAACAAGGGTTACACAAGCACTAGACAAGGTAATTAAAAAACCAGCAAGCATGTCAAGTTCGGACTGGGAGGACTTGGATGCCCGAGCTCTCAGTATCGTTCGGTTATGTTTAGCAAATGAAGTACTCTTCAATATTGTTAGAGAGAGTACAATTGCAGGGTTGTGGAAGAAATTGGAAACACTCTATATGAAAAAATCTTTGACTAACAAAATCTATTTAAAAAGACAACTGTACAGCCTTCGGATGAAGGAGGGTACGAAAATTGCAGATTACTTAAATGTTTTCAATACGCTTATTTGTCAGTTGTCTGATATGGAAGTAAAGATGGAGGAAGAAGACAAGGCAATAACCTTGTTGTGTTCCCTGCCTTAGTCATGGGATCACTTCGTGACCTCACTCAGTGTGAGCACTGCCAATTCATTAAAACTTGAATCTGTTGTGGGTGCTCTCTTATCTGAAGAGGTACGAAAACAATTTAGCATTGAGACTTCTGCGCCTGAAGCCATGGTAGCTAGAGGTCGGTCAAAGGAAAGGGGGGAAAGACAAGAGGTTCTTCCAGATCGAAGTCAAAGGGCGGCAAGAAGAGTAAAGCAAAACGCTGGTATTGCAACAAACCGGGACATCTCAAAAAGGATTGCTAGAAACGGAAGGAGGTGGAAAACAACAAGAAGGGAGAAAATCAGGTCGATTCAGGTATGGATGATGAGGTTTTAATTGCTGAAGCGCTCCTTGTTTGTAATATTTCACAAGATGCTGACTATTGGCTATTAGACTCTGGTGCTTCTCATCATATGAGTTCGCACCGAAATTGGTTTTCATCATATGAAACTGTAGATGGCAATTTTGTATTCATGGGAAATAATGCATCTTGTCAGAGTGTTGGGCTTGGAAATGTGAAAATTAAAATGTATGATGGTACAATTAAAACTTTATTTGATGTTAGGCATGTACCCGATCTAAAGAAAAACTTGATTTCCTTGGGAGTTTTGGATTCGAATGGTTATAAGTTTACAGGTCAAAATGGAGTGCTGAAAGTCTCGAAAGGAGCCTTGGTTGTTATGAACGCTGAAAAGGTCGGAAACCTATATAGACTCAAGGGAATTACTCAAGTTAGTGAAACAACGATTGTGTCAGATAAAGCAGAAGAAGGTTCTCGTCTATGGCATCAGCGGTTGGGTCACATGAGCGAGAAAGGTCTTCAGGTACTGATGAACCGCAAGCTACTTCCTGATTTGAAATCCTTGAAGTTGGATTTTTGTAAATATTGTGTGTTTGGAAAACAATGTAAACAAAGATTCAAGTCTGGAAATCATAATAGTAAGCAGATTTTGGACTACATTCATTCTGATCCGTGGGGACCATCTCCTACTGTGTCCTATGGAGGTGCCTTATATTTTTTAACATTTATTGATGACTTCTCTCGAAAATTTTGGGTTTATATGTTGAAAAAGAAAGCTGATGTATTTAATGTGTTTAAACAATTTAAAACAATGGTGGAAAAGAAAACAGGCAAATCAATTAAATGTTTAAGAATTGAAAATGGCGGTGAATTTACCTCTTTAGAATTTGAACAATTTTGTAAGGATGAAGGGATAGTTAGACATAAAATTTCTGTTTATACTCCTTAGCAGAATGGTGTTGCTGAACGGATGAATCAGACTCTTATGGAAAGAGCCAGAAGCATGATTAGTAATGCTAATCTGCAAAAGGAGTTGTGGGCGGAAGAAATTTCTACTACTTGTTATTTAGTTAACAGATCACCTTCGGTTTCAATAAACTGTCAAATTCCTAAAGAAGTTTGGTCGGGTCAGTGTTGTGATTATTTGCATTTGAAGATTTTTGGTTGTGATGCCTATGTTCTTATTCCTAGAAATCAACATTCAAAATTAGATCCAAAATCAAAATGTTGTGTCTTTGTTGGATATGATTATGCAGTGAAGGGATATAGGTTGTGGGATCCTTCTTCACGAAAGATAGTCATTAGTAGAGATGTAACATTTGATGAATCATCTCTTTTAAAATCAGATGTTGAAAAATTTGAATAGAAGCAGGTATCACCAGGTTAAGAGATTCAATTGGAGACTATACCATTTACAGAAATTTGAAAGGAAGGAGAGACTTCTGAAAAAGGTAGAGAAGCAGAGGAAACTGGAGAAATTCCAGAATCCAGTCAACAACTAGTCACTCTAAGAAGGTATACAAGGGAAAGAAGAACACAAAAAAGGTATGAAGACTCTGCTTCAATGTTTGCATTGATTACTAAAGATGGGGAACCATCTTGTTATTAGGAAGTAGTTGATGATGCAGATAGCGAGGTATGGAAAATGGCTATGGAAGAAGAAATGGACTCCTTAGCCAATAACAATACCTGGGATCTTGTAGAACTTCTTGAAGGGAGAAGCATTGTTGGGTGAAAATGGGTCTTCAAGTTGAAGAGAAAAGTTGATGGAAGTATCAAAAGGTATAAGGCGAGACTGGTTGCAAAAGGGTATTCTCAGGTTGAAGGTATTGACTTTCATGAGATCTTTTCACCAGTAGTTAAACTTGTTTCTATTCGTACTGTGTTAGCACTAACTGCTTTACTTGACCTTGAGTTAGAACAGTTAGATGTTAAAACAACCTTTCTTCATGGTGATTTGGATGAAGAGATATATATGGATCAACCAGAAGGTTTTGTACAAGGTCGCAGCAGAATATTAGTTTGCAAGCTCAGGAAATCATTGTATGGCCTGAGGCAGTCACCTAGGCAATGGTACAAGAAGTTTGATTCCTTCATGATGAGCCAGAATTTTATCAGAAGTGAGTATGATCATTGTGTATACTTCAAAAGTTTCTATGGCATATTCATTATCTTGGTTTTGTATGTTGATGATATGCTTATTGCAAGAAAAAGCATGGAAGAAATCAGCAGGTTAAAGGCTTAGCTGTCTAGGACGTTTGAAATGAAGGATCTTGGAGCGGCAAAACATATCTTGGGCATGGAGATACACAAAGACAGGAAGAATGGTAAGCTTTGGTTATCACAACAGAAGTATGTGGAGAAAATACTTGAAAAGTTCGGTATGAACAATGTGAAACCTGTTAATGTTCCATTAGCTTCCCATTTTAATCTTTCTTCGGATTTGAGTCCTAGAACTAATGAAGAAAAGCAGTATATGTCTCGTGTACCATATGCAAATGCGGTAGGCAACTTAATGTATGTGATGGTATCTACAAGACCTGACATTTCACATGCAATTGGAGTTGTCAGCGGGTTCATGGAAAATCCAGGGGAAGAACATTGGCGAGCAGTGAAATGGGTGCTTCGGTATTTGAGAGGCACAAGTGACCATTGCATCAGCTTTGATGGTCATGAAGGTACAGTCTGCGGATATGTGGATGTTGATTATGCAGGTGATTTGGACAAAAGGAGGTCTACTACAGGTTATGTTTTTACTCTTGCAGGTGGAGTAATCAGTTGGATGTCAAAGCTTCAAGAGACAGTTGCTTTGTCCGCTACTGAAGCAGAGTATATAGCTGCTTCAGATTCCTGTAAAGAGGCAATCTGGTTAAAAGGTCTGCTTGATGAGATTGGAAGGACGCAGGAGAAAGTGAATGTGTTTTGTGACAGTCAGAGCGCTATTCATTTGGCTACAAATCCATCCTATCACAGCAAGACCAAGCACATCGATGTAAGGTATCACTTTGTGAGACATGTAATCGAAGGCGGCAAAGTAGTCCTCAAGAAGGTCCGCACACAGGAGAATCATGCAGATATATTCACAAAGCCAGTTACAGTAGAGAAGTTGAGATGGTGTCTTGCTTCTCTCGGTTTGCAGAAAAGCTGATGAATGGGCATTAGGAAAATTTGTTGTCAAGGTGGAGTTTGTTAAAAATGTGACAACAAACATTGTAAATTTACCTATGTAGTTAGAATAACGAAATGTAGGTTGAATAATGAAATATAGTTGGAATAACGAAATAGACCAAGTTAAAAAAGGTGGCCCGAGAGGCTTGTATGCATGGAGAATCATTGTGTTTTTTATCCTTCAGTTCCTTCAGTTTCTCCTATTATCTTGTTCGTTTCATTGTTTTCCCCACAACACATAGTTCCATCTTAAGCGATGATCTAGCATAGTTTCATCTTAACCACTGATCTAGCATGCATCAAAAGGGATCAAATCTCTTAAGTTGCAAACTTCTTATAGAATGCAAAATTTGAAAAACATTTGCATCCCTCTATTTTCTTGATATATCTCTATGAATATGTAGCCATTTTCTCTTTCTTTACAATGTGTAATTTTTCTTTGTTTAAATTGTATTTTTGAACTCTATATAGAGCACATAACTTTAACTTGCAAGTCCAAATTTTTTTGTTGGTTTTTAGAGAAAATTGCTAAAGAAATATGTTTAAAAGACCAAAATGGAAAACAGTTACACTGCACATGTTTTAATCATAAAACATTTTTATTTTTAATTTGTTTATATTATATCTACATAATTTATTTTAAACAAATATAGTTGACATAATATGAAGTTAATCATATATATTTTTTAAAAATTGTTTATACCATATCTACATTATTTTTTTTAAACAATATATAATATATACATAGTTGACATTAAAATATTACATAATATGTGTTTTGAAACATTTTATGTATGGACTACATGGCCCACAACAAAATTGTTTTTTGTTTTGTTATTAAAATGCTTTTAAGTTTATGTCAATATTACTCAATATTGAATATTAAAATATTTTATTCACTACTGCTTGGCTAAGAGTTTGTTTTTCTTAGACTCAAGGAAAGAGTTTATTGACCTAATGATAAGAGGCATTTGGCAAAAGTGAAATCTTGTCAAATTACAGACCACTAGCACGGTAATTCTAGGTGGCATGGTTTTCCTTGAATAACAGTAAGGAGTCAACCTACATTCACAAGTAGCAACAAGTGATGGCTAGTTTGACAAATAAGTTGTGATAGATTTACCCATTGTTTTAAAAAAAATATTTTGTTGATGACCCACACTGAAATTTATTATTATTATAAATATTTTCAAATGTCACATATTAATTTTATATTAAGAATTGAATGAATTTTAGGCATCAATCTCCTCATTATGAAAGTATTTATTTATTTTTTAAATCTTAATATTTTGGACATGAATATTTTATTATATACAACATTAAAATATTTTTTCTCAATGGCAGATATAATGGTAGATATAAGTATAAGCATAATTGTTATGTGCAAAGATCGCATGCTCATCCATGTTGAAGTTGGCCTGAGTATAGTGCGATGGGTATTCCCCTGTGCTCGATCTATAGAAGGGCGATTTGGTGGGTATGCTATGTAGTGTGTTTATGAATTTTGTTGGGCTATGGATAAAAACGATTTAAGCAAGAATAAATACCTGTTTGAATATGGAGGATATGCTGGCTTCTCTGGGAGGCGAAAGGTCGGTGAAGTGCAAAGTAAGCCTCGACTGAGGTTTAGTGGGTGGTCTTTGGGCTCCTTGGTCTGGCGGCCTTGGACTTCGTAGAATATTACAGTTCTCGACAGAGGACTCTATGGCGATGGATATGGAACAATATGGTTCTAGGTGGCTAGAGGCATTTGCACTGTCGACCTCTGGTGTGGAAGGCGGCTCTGTTGCATGAAGAAGTCTTTCCTCTCGATTAAGGTGTAGGACAAGGGTGTATGTTTTGGTAAGAGTTACATGCTTACACAGGCACTGCTTGTTATGATTATTATGGGTTTTATACAGAGGTATGGAGGTATGTGTATTGTTGACATCTTTGGGAAGGTAGAATTTGGGATATTCTCTTATGTTTATAGAAGCAGGGGTGTCTTAATGGATTGTATCATGAGACAATACATAGTGGCTCTTTGAGGTTTGGAGATAATGGCTATGTTCTTTCTATTAGTCTCGAGAACAGTTTATGAAGAAATAAATGTACACATAACTAACCGAAATTGAAAAACAAACATACACAGATAAATACACAATTTTTACATGGTAAAATCTTGACAGGGTGTCAAGGAAACTTCCATGGGGTAAGGGATTGGAAACTCTATTAATCAAGAATGATTCTCCTTAAGTTACAAGCCTCTCAGGCCATTCCAATTTAACATGGGCTACTTCGTTACATCACTGCCTCTTTGTTATAAAACTGACTGCCCGATAAATTCCATTACTTACAATTAACTGTCATATTTCAACAAACTTCACCTTGACAACAATTCTCCTATTTCCCTTGCCCATGCTCCTTCATCACCTCTTCTGCAAGCCAAGAGAAGTGAGACACCATCTCAACGTCTTTACTCTAACTGGCTTCGTGAATAGGTCTCCATGATTTTCCTGTGTACGTACCTTCTTGAGAACTACTTTGCCGCCATCGATTACATGTCTCACAAAATGATACCTTACATCAATGTGCTTGGTCTTGCAGTGATAGGTTGGATTTGTAGCCAAATGAATAGCACTCTGACTGTCACAGAACACATTTAGTTTCTCCTGCGTCCTTCCAATCTCATCAAGCAGACCTTTTAACCAGATTGCCTCTTTATAGACATCTGAAGTAGCTATATACTCTGCTTTAGTAGTGGACAAAGCATCTGTCTTTTGAAGCTTTGACATCCAGCTGATTGCTCCACCTACAAGAGTAAAACATAACCTGTAGTAGACCTCCTTTTTTCCAAATCACCTGCATAATCAACATCCACATATCCATAGACTGAACCTTCACAATCAACAAAGCTGATGCAATGGTCACTAGTGCCTCTCAAATACCGAAGCACCCATTTCACTGCTCGCCAATGTTCTCTTCGATTTGCCATGAATATGCTGACAACTCCAACTTCATGTGAAATGTCAGGTCTTGTAGATACCATCGCATATATTAAGTTGTCTACCGCATTTGCATATGGTACATGAGACATATACTTCTTTTCTTCATTAGTTCTAGGACTTAAATCCGAAGAACGCTTAAAATGGGAAGCCAATGGAACATTAACAAGTTTCACATTATTCATACCGAACTTTTCAAGTACTTTCTCCACATACTTTTATTGTGATAAACAAAGCTTACCATTCTCCCCGTCTCTGTGTATCTCAATGCCCAAGATATGTTTTTCCGCTCCAAGATCCTTCATATCAAATGTCCTAGAGAGTTGAACCTTTAACCTATTGATTTCTTCCATGATTTTGCTTGCAATAAGCATATCGTCAACATACAACACCAAGATAATGAATATGCCATTGAAACTTTTGAATTATACACAATGATCATACTCACTTTTGATAAAATTCTGGCTCACCATGGAGTCAAACCTCTTGTACCATTGCCTGGGCCACTGCCTCAGGCCATACGATGATTTCTTGAGTTTGAAAACTAATATTCTGCTGCGACCTTGTACAAAACCTTCTGGCTGATCCACATATATCTCTTCATCCAAATCAACATGAAGAAAGACTATTTTAACATCTAACTGTTTTAACTCAAGGTCAAGCAATGCAGTTAGTGCTAACACAATACGAATAGAAACAAGTTTAACGACTGGTGAAAAAATCTCATGAAAATCAATACCTTCAACCTGAGAATACCCTTTTGCAACCAACCTCGCCTTATACCCATCGATACTTCCATCAACTTTTCTTTTCAACTTGAAGACCCATTTGCACCCAAAAACACTTCTCCCTTCACGAAGTTCTACAAGATCCCATGTATTGTTCTTGGCTAAAGAATCCATTTCTTCTTCCATAGCCTTTTTCCATTTCTCGCTATCTGCATCATCCAATGCTTCCTGATAACAAGAAGGTTCCCCATCTTCAGTAATCAATGCAAAGGATGAAGCATAATCTCATACCTTTTGGGTGTTATTCTTTCCCTTATAGACCTTCTTAGAGTGTCTGGTTGTTGAATTGGTTATGGAATTTCTCCAGTTTACTTTGCTTATTCACCTTTTTCATCAAAAGTCTCTCCTTCCCTTCGACTTTCTGGAAAAATTTTAGTCTTCAGTTGAATTTGCTGATTTGGCGATACCTATTCCTGTTCACTTTTCCAACATATGATTTTAGAAGAGAAGATTCATCAAATGTTACATCTCTATTAATGACTATCTTCCATGAAGAGGGATCCCATAACATGTATCCACTCACTCCATAATCATACCCAACAAAGACATAAAATTCTGATTTTGGATCTAACTTTGAACACCGATTTATAGGAATAAGAGCATAGGGATCACAACCAAAAATCTTCAAATGCGAATAATTAGAAGACTGACCCGACCAAACTTCTTAAGTTTTTTTTATACAGTTTATGGCAACCGAAGGTGATCTATTAACTAAATAACAAGCTGTAGAAACTGCTTCTGCCCACAACTCCTTTGGCAAGTTAGCATTGTCGATCATGATTCTGGCTATTTCCATAAGAGTCTGATTCATACGTTCAACAATGCCATTTTGCTGAGGAGTATAAACAACAGTTTTCTGCCTAATAATCCCTTCATCCTTACAAAATTGTTCAAATTTTAAAGAAGTAAATTCACCGCCATTTTCAGTTCTTAAACATTTAATTGAGCTGCCTATTTTCTTTTCCACCATAGCTTTAAATTGTTTAAAAACATTAAATACACCAACTTTCTTTTTCAACATATAGACCCAAACTTTCTGAGTGAAATCATCAATAAATGTTAAGAAATATAATGCACCTCCATAAGACACAGTAGGAGATGGTCCCCACAGATCAAAATGAATGCAGTCTAAAATTTGTTTACTATTATGATTTCCAGTTTTGAACCTTTGTTTACATTGTTTTCCATACACACAATTTTTACAAAAATCCAACTTCAAGGATTTCAAATTAGGAAGCAACTTGCGGTTCATCAGAACCTGAAGACCTTTCTCGCTCATGTGACCCAACCGCTGATGCCATAGACGAGAACCTTCTTGTGCTTTTTCTGATATGATCGCTTCTTCACTAACTTGAGTGTTTCCTTTGGGTATGTAAAGACTTTTGACTTTTTCTTCCTTCATAACAACCAAGGCTCCTTTTGAGACTTTCAACACTCCATTCTGACATGTAAATTTATAACCATTCGAATCCAAAACTCTCAAAGAAATCAAGTTTTTCTTCACCAAAGGCCCAACCACTACACCAAAAGCTCGGATTGTTAGTGAGCACAGCAACCCAACGCGTTAAGGGTGGGCTAAACATCCCACCAGAGCATCTGAGGGCGGCAGCGAAACAACCCCTCATTACGCAGACCCCGGACACGTGGTAGGGCCCATCCTAAATAGGGCTTCCCTAAACAGGGATATTATAGCCCACCATGCTCCGCGAGTCTCGACCTCGAGACCTCTGCTCTGATACCACAAAGGCCCAACCACTACACCAAAAGCCCAGACTGTTAGTAAGGGCAGCAACCCAGCGCATTAAGGGTGGGCTAAACAGCTCACCGGAGCATCTGAGGGTGACAGCTAAACAACCCCTCATTATGTAGACCCCGGACACGTGGCAGGGCCCACCATAAATAGGGATATTACAACCCACCACGCTTCGCGAGTCTTGACCTCGAGACCTTTGCTCTGATACCACAAAGGCCTAACCACTACACCAAAAGCCCAGACTATTAGTGAGGGCAGCAACCTAACGCGTTAAGGGTGGGCTAAACAACCCATCGGAGCATTTGAGGGCGGCAGCTAAAAAACCCCTCATTACGCAGACCCCAGACACGTGGCAATGCCCACCCTAAATAGGGCTACCCTAAACAGGGATATTACATTGAAATTTATTATTATTATAAATTTTTTCAAATGTCACATATTAATTTTATATTAAAAATGATTAATTTTATATTAAGAATTGAATGAATTCGACATCCATCTCCTCATTCTCAAAGTATTTAAAATTTTTAAACTTTTGGACATGAATATTTTATTATGTACAACATCAAAATATTCTTTTATCAAGTGGTAGATCTAAGTATAAGCTGAATTGTTATGTGCAAATATCGAATGCTAATCCATGTTGAAGTTGACTGGAGTATATTACGATGGGTATTCACCTACGCTGGCGCGATCTATACAAGGGCGATTGGGTGGGTATGCTATGTAGTGTGTTTATGAATTTTGTCAGGCTGTGGATAAAAGCGATTTAAGAAAGAATACATACCTGTTTGAATATGGAGGATATGCGGGCTTCTCTGGGAGGCGTAAGGCCAAACACCAATGGACAACCTCTGATGGTTCAAAAATTGAATCTCCATCAATTTTTCCACCATATAAAGGTATTGTGTTAGGAGAAAAGGAAAATATTGCCAGAGCTTCTCCTTTGGTTTTAAGAGATGACTCTGCCATAGGCACAGATGGCAGAATTCAAAAGGTCAGTGAGCAGTTAAATTGGACAAATACTGCTCTCAAAGGTCTCTCTGTACATACTTCAACTCATTTTTCACAGAAAGAGAAAGTTGAGTCTCTACAAGTCTCTATGAACACTGTGAATAAGAATTTGAATGAATTTCAATTTTCTGTTTCCACTCTTGAAGGTTTTGTCCGTGAAAGCACTAGAGCCACAACATCTTTGTCTGACCAACTCAAATGCCAGTATGATGATATTGAAAGGGGATTCACTCAAGGATTAGATCATACCCACAAAAAAAATTAAAGAGTTGACCTCCAAATTTGAAGGATTATCCATTTTTGTAAAAGACAAAGATATTTCCTCATCTATGCTTTTTTGTCATCCTATCTCTGTACAAACAAAAACTGTTGATAGATTTCCCCATTTGTTTCCTAAAGAAACTCATGATAAACCATAATCATCTTCTGAATCCCATCTTTTTCCAGTTTATGAACCTTACCAAGTCAATTTACCAGATATCCCGCCCCTGACCTCAATGGCAAGGGACACATGCCTGAATTCCAGACATTCCAACTCGACTCCCACAAAGAATGGAATGTCGATAATCTTAGTTCTGGCCAAGTTAGACAGATGATTGACCAGATGTTTACTGAATACAAACTCATGTGCATGAAAGGTAAAACTGAAATAGAAGCTTGTAAAAAATTGATCCAATGCTTTACTGGCACCCTTCAGAGGTGGTGGGAAGTAGAGTCTTCTCCCACAATTTTAGAAAAAATGGCAGAAGAATGTGTGAAAGATGAGCAAGGAGATACTGTATTACATGAAGACGGAAGTGCACAAAGCAACATGATTGGTGCCTTCACATCAATGATTCTTGAACATTGGTGTGGTTATGAAACTGAGATATCAGATAAACATTCCGAGATACAAATAAAATTGAAGTGCAAAAATATGTCACAATATGAAGATTTCCATAGAGATTGGGTGCAACGGATATATGAGGTTAAAGACAGTAAAAATATCCTATGGAAACAAGTATATCTTGCTGCACTACCATAGAAATTTGTTGATTATTTGAGAATTCAGGAGGCATTCCAACAACCATATGAATCTTATACATGGGGTGAAATCTACTGCACCATAACTAATGCTTTAGTCGGTGTTATGAAGGTAAATCCTCTTTGCAGACAGAGACGATCCCTCTAGCCCTAAGGTGGGTCTAGTAACAAAAGGACACGCTAAAGTGTTGCTTCCTATTTGATGAATGAACAAGAGATATGGTAGATTAACCTACCTTGAATGCAACGCTGTCGTTGTTGCAGAAAGAGTAGTGGCTCCTTGCTCCTGCCTTGGCAGATCACAATCCGTTCGTCGTCACGCTCAGATACCCGCACTTAGGACAAAGAACAAGAACAACATTCGACAAAATATTTTCACTCACAACTATTAGCCAGTCAAAGAGGGCTAAATATATCGTATCAAATAAACATCATAACACAATAGTGGAACCAAACAATAGTTATGTATATAAATGAATAGAAGGAAGAGTACAACTGATGCTTTGACATCGCAGTCTCCTCTAGTGGGGTTCAGGCGAAGTGCGTCTCAAATGTTCATCAGGGAATTGGGACGAGATGAAAGCATGGACTCAAGCTTCCTTGACATAATTCCTTCTTATTCTATCTTCTCCAGTAGCTCGGCTATAGTATGTATAATTCTCCCAGTTCAACTAGTTATTACTAAGAGAGATAGCTTTTGCTATAGAGGTAAAGGAGGAGGTTGGGATCCCTACAAAGGTGGGAGGGAGTCCTATCCTTTAGGAGAGTCCCAAGGGAGGTGGAAACTACTAACTAAAGGAAGGAGTCCGTGGTTTTTTCAGTTCAACCACTCCCAATGACTCATCCTCGAGGTGGTTGGAATGGAACCTCCGCCTCTATTTTTAAAAAAATTTCCATAAATAGCTTGGCGCAAGTGTCTAACTAGCATGGAGTGCCAACTGGCGCAGACTCAGTGTTAAATTTCCTAGTCGGCGTGAGGGTGTAACTGGCTACTCACCCCAAGGAAAAAATAGGGATATTTACAGCTCTGCTCAGGGAAATGTCAATAAGAAGAATGTTACTTTCATCAAAAGGGATGCAAGGATGGTATTTGCAAGGCATGACACTGCTTACTGGTCACATAAACGACCCTCCAATGTGCGAGTTGGGGATTGCAGGGACAGTGACAAAATGCTGTGTAACAAATGCCCCCTAAAGCATGAAGTTCGAGGGAGAGGGAGGGGTGAAATGCTTTATGAGAATGCGTTCGAACCAAACACCGTTGTCGGAAGACCTGCAATTACAAATACAATTGATATCTGTGATACATGAATCATGTAGTATGGGCGTAGCCATCCATAATAGAGTATATAAAAACTGGGATCCGGGGTTTGGCCACAACCATCCAGCATCAAGGATCAATAAATAGACTCACGTATGGTCGCAACCATCCAATCAAAGTGTCATGCAATAGGTCATGATAATCCACAACAATTCGCAGCCTAGATTTTATCAGAAAAAAACCCATGGTCTTGCACTCCATCTCAACCTGAACAAGTAAAATTTCGAGCATGCGGATATATGAGCTAAAGTCAAACATGCAAGAAAATCACCTGATTACCAGCCAATGATAAAAGCCGTTAATAGACGCGAGAGAAACCACTAATGATGACGATGGCCCTCAAGGTACAAAAAAGGTACAATCTACGAAATGTGAATAATGGTTTGACATCGAACATCATCAGAATCACTCGATCGAAGGCCAATGATGTGAACCTCGCGTCGAATGCGAAAAACCTGCCATTGAGGCATGCAGGCTCCAAGGTACCAGAAGGGAAGTCTCTAGATCAAATTCCTGGATAATGAGCTGAAGTCGACAGGAAGTGACTTGGTCGAAGGAGGGCCATAATGTTTCCCACATCATCAAAACGAGACAAAGGAACATGATGAAAGTCAATCAGGACCAATAGGGAATCAGAGGAAGGTTGACAACTTGTAAAGGAAAAGTTCTCTTGAACATATTAGTAGCACGACACTGGATTTGGCAGTGTTTGACATCAAATGATCTGAGGTCATGATGACATGGCAAAGAGCAGATGAGAGGTCAAAAGAGATTACTCAAACCCATGGAGGCAAAAAATGACGAAATGAGATGTCCCCAACCCGACACGAATGCAGACAAGTGCCATGTTCAAGAGCGACATACTGCCAACATAAATAAAACTTGGTTCCATTTTCCCCCACCATTTCTGGCGATTACCCCAATTATTTAAAAAAAAAAAAGCTTAAAGGGGATATCATATGCTTGTGCTGTAAGTTTTTCCTTCGGACAAATCCAACCTAATACATTTTATGAGCCCTAGGAAGGAGGAACTCGAATAACGTCATGGCGACAAAGTCCGATGTCATCAGGGTTTAACGAGTCTAACAAAGGAAGAACTCGACATCTTTTCATGTTTAGAGAGTTTAAAAAGAACACAGAAAATAAAACTCCAACAATCCCTTTTCGTAGGTAGTCTCATAGATCCGAAAAGGTAGAAAACTATGTCTAAGAGAACCTCTTTGTCACGATAGGCTAAGGTATTCCTTTTTTGTAAATAATCCATACCAGCCCGAAAAAGGGTTAAACATATACTGGTAGATATCGTTTCACAACCATTTAATGAGTTTGAAACGACAAGAATCTCGACAAACTTTTCAATTTTAGAGAGTTAGAAAAGAGCTAAAAGATGACTCCAGCAGTGACTTTTTCGTGTTTTTACCGAGTTTGAAAAAGTATAAAATATAACTTGTTACTTCATCATTGTCGCATGAAAAACCTGTTGCTGCACAAGAGACATGTGTAAAACCCATTTTTCAAAAATAATATAATAAAATAATTGAAAAACATGTCTTAACACCTAATTAGGGTTTTGAAAAAATTATAAAATGCCAAAAGTGGTAAAAATAATTACTTTTCACCTTTTACCTCTTGTGGAGCAATAGTTACCCATTTCACTATGCAATCTTGCGGCGACGATAGCGGCCAATCCAATGAACCAATCTCAAATCCGTAAACTCCAGGTAAGAGCCGATATCCATCTCGTCATTTTGAGTCATTTATTACCATCTGCAATTTTCAATTTCGAATTTTGGGGAAGGAAATGCAAAAACTAAGGCATCGTGGTTGGCGCGGGTTTCAGGCACGGAGTCGCACCAACTGCTCAATTTTTAACACTAGGGGGCGCCCATTGGCGCGACTGTTTTAGGAATAGTTGTGCCAATGACGCAAACCATTTCTAGGCAAAAATTTTGATCAAATACCCTAATTAATCTCAAATTTCAGGTTCAAAATTGACTAATATCACTCATATGAATGTGTTTGCAGGTAGAAAGAGGCAAAATGGTTAACGAATGGAAAGAACGGGAACATAGCGAAGAAGATGAGCTAACCATGGAAAATGAGAGAGTCATGGAAGCTCTCAGAAGCTGTGGTCTGAAAAAGTTCTTCTTAATGCCATGTCTCCAAGCCCAACCCCAGTTATTACAATATCTGGTCAGCATATGGGACGAAGATCAAGAGAAGTTCATCCTTCGGGATCAAGAACTAGAGATTGAAGTCTCTGATGTGTATTTCACCACAGGATTATCGTGGAGGTGAGCAACACCAATTCTAACCAGCTCTCGGCCTTGCACGGAAAACATGTCCATGGTGATAGACAGGGTATGTCCAGGAGCACGGAAGGGACCAGGTAGTGGGAAAGTTGATATCCAAACTATCCCAGATTTGACACTACGAGTGGTGCTACATACTATCACACGAGCTGCGGGGACACAAGCACCGCACGAAGCAACAAAGACATAGTTGCTTCTTGCTGTAGACTGCTTGGCACCGACCATCTACAATTGGGCAGAGGCCGTAACAATAAACATGAAGCGCCAGCTAACAAAATGCAAGAAGTCCAAATTGAAACAATTTGGTTATGGATCCATTCTGGTATCGTTCTTCTTGGAACGACTACCCATTTTTTAGCGACAGGAGGTCATAGTCCCGACACCACCAGCGAGAGAACCACGGATGGCCCAATGGGAAACACTGATGCTAAGGACAAGGGGCAGTCAATAGTTAATCAAAATCAGCCCTGACTAACTGTGTTTCTTGTGTGCGTCAGAGAATACAACCTCAGACACATTTCCGACAACAGACATCCACACAGAAGAAAGACTGAATGAACCCCAGTGAGACTCATTTAAATTTTATAAATTATTATATTTCTTCTTATTAATTGTTTTATTAAATCATGTGTGTGCGTATTGTACAAGACATAAACATAATCTGAACAACATAAATCCTCAGACTCCAACTACCTCAGTAGAAAGATGAACATAGTGCGTAATTTGGAGGGAATCACCAGGTCAGGGCCTGCATTGGCGATGTTCCACCATGTGAGGAACCACCTTGTAGGGTTTCAGCCCGAATTCACCGCTTGCTGAGGCGGGTTGTATGGGCAGTGACATGTTATCACGAGCACCATGCTGATTAGACACTTATATTTTATTTTATCTGCATATTTTGAGAGACATGATGTCTCAAGATGTAACAGAAACACACATATATTTTTTGAAGTTATGATGCACATGGCTGCAAACATGCGATATATATATATATATATATATATATATTCCTACATGGATCTTTTACATATGATGATGCTTTTACAAATTATGCAAATGTCTATCTAATACAATGTTAGCCACCGTATCAGTTAATGTGTTCATTTGTCTAGGAATATGTTGATATGTGATAAAATCAAAATGTCTTTCCAACAAAAGAATACGTAAATACAATCTTAGAATGTGCAGATTTCTAACTGAATAATGACTATTGAGTTGTAGAACGAAAAGATGTGAATCTAGATTTACAAGCAATGCGCGTATACCAAGATTGATTGCCTCGGTTAATAACTCAATGACAACGCGATATTCAGTGACATTGTTTGTAGTTCATACTAGACAAATACCTTGCAGATCTATCAACTCACTAGCAGGATCATAAATTACGTAGGTTGCCGAAGACAAATTCCTGGTACTGCGGGAAGCACCATCCGCGAAACCGACATAAGGGGTAATAGACATTTGCATAATAAGTAAGACCCAATAAGCAGGAAAACGCCCAAAAAGCACACCAAACCACAAACCATGTACAAAAATGAAAACAATACCTATGTACACCTATTATGCATGAATGACTCACGCATAATATTTTTTGAGATACAACCCATTTCTGGGCTGTTCAAGAGGATGAACTTCATAATAAATTAGCTCATAGGTCCCATTCTGCAAGACACGTTTTACGATGTAGGGCCCATGCCACATAGGTTGAAATTTTCCTGCCCCCACCATATCATGAGCTTGTTCATATAGGAGGACGAGATCTCCTTAAACAAAAGAACGAGGGGAAAATGACTGATCAAAATGAGCTTTGACCCGCTTTTTCTGTGCTTCAATAACGAGAGCAACAAAGCGGCGGGTTTCATCCAGTCTTTCTAAATAAAGGAGACGTTCTTCTTTCGGCGAAGTATTCAGAAGTAATTCAACAACCAATTTGAGCGAAGGTATTTCACATTCAA
Organism: Pinus albicaulis; assembly: GCA_034641835.2. Lineage (NCBI taxonomy): Eukaryota > Viridiplantae > Streptophyta > Pinopsida > Pinales > Pinaceae > Pinus > Pinus albicaulis. The sequence continues at coordinate 1,390,421,430 of CM076572.1, read as the reverse complement.
TCGGGAGAGTAGCTTCCAGGCCATAAAACAACTGAAAAGGAGTGAACGCGGTTGCGTTCTTAACTGAGGTTCGGTACGCCGAAAGAGTCGAAAATAACATGAGATGCCAATTTGATTTGTGGATCCCAATCGTACGTTGAAGCGTAGTGACAAGAACTTTGTTAATAGCTTCAACCTAGCCATTGGCTTGAGGGTAGTACGTCGTTAAGCTGTCGTGACGCAGGCCCAACTTAGAAGTTAACTCTGCCACCATATAATGCCAAAAATGGGAACCATGATCGGTAACGATGGCTTGATGGACACCAAACCTAGCGATAATGTGATTGAATATGAATAGAGCAGCTGTCTTATCGTGAACGACAAGTGTAGGAATTGCTTCGGCCCATTTGGTGAAGTAGTCCATGGCTACGATAATATAGGCATGCTCCCCGACCGAGTGAGGGTTATACGGCATAAAATCGATGCCCCACTTCGCAAAGGGACCAATGGTAATGACATGATGAAGAGGAACATGCAGCGCACGCAACTTGCGTTGATAAATCTAGCAATCATGGCATTTACAAACTGTGACAATACAGTCTTTGAAAATAGAAGGCCAGAAATAACCAGCACGAAGAATCTTTTGTGCAGTAGCATAACCAGACATGTGACCGCCATAGGTGCCACTGTGACAATCATTCAGAGCTTTCTCATCTTCTTCAAGAGTAAAAAATCGTCAGAGTATGGAATTGACTCCAACACGATAGAGAGTATCCCCAACTATACGATAAGGTTGTGATTGATGGCAGATGCGTCGACAAGCATCCTTCATCAACTCGGATCTAAAGGATGAAGTCTGGAGATAGACGATGATATCACCGTACCAAGGATCGAGGGTGATAATCAAGAAAAGTGAATCGTCTGGAATGGATTCCTCAGAACGAGAAGGAGCGGAGTCGGAAGGTAGAGAACAGAGTAAATCAACAAATACCAATTATTTCTTAGACTTGGCAGTAGTAAATTCCAAATCAAACTCTTGGAGGATTACAATCCACTTGGAGTATTTGTCCCCCAGCAATTGTCGAGACAATATGTAGGTCATGGGGTTGCATTCAGAAATCACCGTCATTGTATGCAAAAGAATATAATGACGAAAAAGTTGGAAAACTTGAACAACATCCAATGCTAACTTCTCGACATGAGCATAACGCGTTTCGGTGTCAAGAAGGTTACGAGACAAGTAATAAATAACATGCTCATGACCATCATCATCTTCCTGTACCAAAACCATGGCAATTGTGCTAAAAGAGGCAGCTAAATAAAGGGAAAAATAACGATGATAATTTGGAGGGCGGAGGAGAGGATCATTGACCAACAATGTTTTCAACTCATAAAAAGATTTCTGAGTGATCTCATCCCAGTAAAAAGGAACGCCCTGCTTCAAAAATTGTGTGAATCCTTTAGCTACTTCAACATAGTTAGGTATAAAACGACATAGAAAATTAGCTTTCCCTTGTAAACTCTGCAACTGATGCAAAGAGGAAGGAAAGGGGAGATTGATAATAGCCTCGATCTTGAGAGGATCCAGGCGAATTCCGTCTTTGGCAACGATAAACCCTAAGAGTCTACCAGAATCGACGCAGAAGACAAACTTGTGCGGATTGAGCCGAATTTTATAGTGTCGACAACGAAGAAAAAGATGACGAAGATGGTCAGGATGATCCCTACGCTTAGACGAATGAGCTGGAAGGTCATCTAGATAAGGCTGCACGATGTGGCAAATATCATGAAAGGCATAAGACATCTCGCGCTAAAATGTGGCCCTGAAATTCTTTAAACCAAAAGGAAGCTTCTTATACGCAAAGGTGCCCCAAGGAAAGATAAAGGTAGTCTTGTGTTGATCAGTTGGGAGAATGTTAATCTGATTATAACCCGAAAAACCGTCCATAAGGGAAAAAATCTCGCTCCTAGCACAGTCGTCAATGATTTGATCAATGAAGGGAGTAGGATAATTATCCTTAGGACAAGCTTGATTGATATCACGATAGTCAACACAGACACGAATAGTGCCCTGTTTCTTATCTACAGGAACAATATTAGAAACCCATTCTATCAATGGAATTGGATAAATGAAACCAACTTTGAGAAGCTTTTCCACTTCGGCTTTAATTGCAGCAGCTTTCCTAGGATGCACCGGGCGAAGATGTTGACGAAAAGGTTTCGAACCGAGGTAGGTAGGAATTTCATGTACCACGATGCTAAGATCAATGCCTGGCATTTCTTCGTAGGACCATGCAAAGACATCACGAAATTCACGAAAAAGGCTAGTATAGATTTGCACTTCTCTGAAGAACAAGTAACCCCAATATGGATGTTCTCGACGATTCTCGGTTTAATGGAAATGTCGATAGGCATCGTCTGAGTAATGTTACTCAAGTTACCTTCCGAAAAAACCTCATGGACCTAAATAGGTGTTTGAAGCGGAGGAGAAGGAACCTGAGAGAAAAAACGCTTAAGACAGGTAGACATGGCCCCGAGACTTGGTAGAAACGAGGAACAATGATGACCATCATCCCACAGTATATCGTCGAGAGATAGGGTTTCCACAATAGCCTCATCGGAAGGAAACACTTCTTTCAAAGGATCCGATGAATCAAAATCACCAAGCCAAGGGGATTGAGAATAGTTGTCAAGATTTACGCTCGAAGGAGTAGAATCAGAGGACGGAGTGCCCGATGCCGTAATGAGTTCACAAAATCAATTTCAATCGGACTCAATGACATTGAATCCCAAAACGAATCAATCTGTTCAGGATAAGGGATAACCTAGGGGTCATCAGTGCAAGAAATCATATTGACCTGAACAATATTTGGTGGTGGAAGGGAAAAAATACCCATGAGGACAGGGTCCTTGAAAAGGCTCGGCTCGACACTCTTGTAAGGAGTAGGAAACTTATACACGTGCGGAACGTTGTTCTCGGAAGAAGAAGTGAAGAAATACAATTGATCGATATTAAAAATCTTTCCTTTGTGCGGGAACTTAAAAAAACGAAAGAGAGTAGACGGAACGCACAACATGGAGTGAGTCCAACTGCGTCCGAGGAGAAGATTATAATGGAGTTTAGCATCAACAACTTCGACCTCGACGTTGACTGTCTTCCTTTCCAATGTAATCGGTAAAATAGTGAGGAAACCAAGGGGTTTAGATTCCCGACCATCAAATGCTTTAAGGGCAATGGGTGAAGAAGTGAGAGCTGGAGAACCAATGGTTTTCCAAAAAGAAGATGACATAACACAGGTAGATGCGCCCTCGTCCATGACGGCCCGGTGAATATTCAAACCATTAATACCAACTTGAATGATAAGCGTAATTTGGTGTGGGAGTTGCGGGATGAAATTCTCTAAGTCGAAAGAAAGAAGGCTAGTGTCGGTAGGATCGACCCCACCTATCACAGATAGCAAAGCCTTTCATTGTGACGGAAAACTCTGAAGTACTTCTAACGCAGATAGCGTGGACGGTGCCTGAGCCAAATCCTCAACAATACTATAATGTTGAGCAGCATGGGCGTTAGGATTATACGAAGACTTACGGAGTACACCTTTGGAAGGTGGTCGTATAACAGATTTGATGCTAGGCCATTCAATCTCGAGAGAGCCAGAAGCAGGTGGAGGAGGAGGAGGACCATCAACAATCTCCTTCCCCGCTGCCTGACGTGAACTAGAATAATCTTTCGATCGAGTAGCATTAGAAACGGGTGCAGAACCGGTCATCATAAACACTTGTGAGCCAGATGGGGCAGAGGACTGAGGGTGCTCTACCATCTAGGTTTGCTAAGGGAAAGGTTCCTTAAGAACGAAAAGAGCTCCTTGGGTGCCTTTGAGCAACCGAATCACTTTAGACTTTCGAGGAAAATCCTTGGTGAAGTGGTCATCATCACAAATCAAACAAGGATACTTCGGTTTGCATTGAGAACTATCAGCAGAACGAGGTTTTGGAGAATCCTGTTTTGGGGTATCGGCTTTGGCTTTACCTTTACCCTTCTTCTTACCTTTGGAAGTGCTATCTGTAGGATTTGCCTGAACAACATTCGCTTCTGCGGGTTTTCCAGAATTCAAAGGTGACTGGGAAGCTACATTATTGAAAGAAGTAGACTGAGGTGCGCTATATACTGGTTGATATTGAGGATAAGAAATCTGGGGTGCGCTTGTTACACTAAAAATTGTCACCTTGACTTTATGCTAACTGTATGAGCTCATTAATAATCATACTTCCCCCTCTGCAAGTATAACATATCAGTTCTTCATGTCAAGCCTTGAAAATCAGAGAAAAGTTCCTAAAAATCTCCTAAACTTTGGTGTCGCACTTTCTCTCTATCTTGCCTGCGGTCCCGCACCTAATGTTCACCTCTCTTGCGTACCTGAATGCACTTTATCTGTGTTAAAGGTGCGGACCCCTGTAAGATCAAAAAGGCGAAAGTAAATTCCAAAAATCTCAATAAAAGTGAATTCTGGAAGCTTCTAGAATGGATTTTGCTGTGGCAGAACCACTCTTGTGAGGTGCATGAATCCCTTACCTTATGGAGCTAACCCCTTGATGTGAGGAGCTTATCCCTTTGAAGGAGGATTCTATCCCTTCATAGTTGGAACAGAAAACCTCCTCTTTTCCACTATAAAAATAGGCATTGGGTAGCCTCAAAGGGTTAAGTTTTTGGAGATTGAGAATGGAGTTCAAGCTTTAGGATATTTGAGGTTAAGTGCTGTTGAGATTCAGACTCAGTTAACTAAGAATTTTGTGAGGAGAGATTACATACCTCTATTCGTCTTGGTTGGAGGAGTGCAGAGCTTATCAAAGTAGAGGAGATTCCTGCTTCGGACCCCGGAAAGTCCTGTGCAACATCAAGGCTCAGGTTGTAAGGATTTTATTCTTTTGAAATTAATACAAATATACTCATTTTTCTCAATAAGCTTTCAATCAATGGTTTATTTCATAGATTCCTTGATCACTATGATAAGCATGGTTTATGATGATGTCTATACAGGTGCTATGTAATATTTTGCTTGTTTGTGACTGCAGGTTTACGAGGAAAACTCCTTCAAGTGCACGAGGGACAACAACGACTTCAAACAATCGCTGGAGATACGGTAAGTCTTTTACACCTCTATAGAGCTTTTGTAAACCTTACATGCTTAGAGAAAGATTAGTCTATTTGGATGTTTGTTGCTAGATACTTTTAGTACTAGGGAGATCAGTCTTGTCCGCAAGACGAATTTATCCGCCAACAGCGCTACATACCGGTTGATGTGAAGCTTGAGGGTAATAAGTGCCCTGCAGTTGCGCAGGTTGATATTGTGGAGTAGGTTGAGCAGACTTCTGAGTAGGGTAGACAGGTAAAACCGACTGCGGAAATGAAGGAATCTGTTGGTGGGTAGGTTGCAACGGCTGCTGAGCTGGTTGAACTGGCTGTTGATATGGTTGTTGAGGGCCACCAGGTTGACCTTGTGGAAAATATTGGCCTGATGGTTGCGACGGTCCAGGTTGTCCCTGATGACCAGGCTGACCCGGAGAAGGACCATGGGTTGTCCTGGTTGCACAATATTTGGGCCATACTGAAAGTGTGGCTGTGATTGAGGTGCAATAGGTTGTCCTTGTGGTGGATAAAATTACCCCCTAGGACCAAAAGATGACCCGAGTTGAATCAGAGGTTGACTCGAAGGACCAGAGGGTTGTCCATGTTGGACCAAAGGTTGTCCTTGTAAAGGTTTACCTCGTGGACTGTATGGTTGTCCCCGTGGACTGAAAGCAGGGCCCTGCTGAGCTAAAGGTTGTCCCTGAGAGGGTTGTCCTTGTAAGCCAGAGGGTTGCACAGGCAAAGTAAGTCTAAACTGAGAAACGACTTGATGACGATCAACAGGAGGCAAATAAACTGGATTCCCACGCTCATCATAATAAAGCGAATATGAAAAAACAGGATTACCAACCGCATCATAGTGATGAAATAGAGGGTGAGTAGGAGCTTGGGGCTGCTAAGAACCTTGAGAGGTTTGCTGATGAAGAGCCAAAAGATACACCTCGAAAGTAAGACCACCAGGAATTGCAGGAGTAGTGGAAACTGAACTAGACACAGGTGAGGCTTCCGTCGAAGGAGCATAATGTTGGTGAATATCCAAAATCTGCTTGTCAAACTCATAAGTAGAAACCAAAGGTGTAGAAGAAGCCACGCAAACAGTAGGTCGAACTGGAACAGATGTAACAATAACCGACGAATCTGATGCTGAAGGTAACGATACTGACGAAGTTAGGACTGAACTCCAAGGAGGAGTTACTATGCTGGATTGTGCTATGGAGGCAACACCAAACATAATCTGACTGAGAGACCTATAGCCAGCCGGAAGTGATATCGAAGGCGAAGAAGATTGGACAAAGGTACGAGAAGGATCTTCAGGAAAAAGTTGATATTCTCCTATGGAAACAAGCATTCCTTCACTGCTAATAGGGCTAGAGGAATCCATATATGAGTCCTCTGTAAGGTCTTCTAAAAGACTATGGGGACTAGGAGGTACCGCAGCAGCAAAAAAATGCGATCCAGACTTGAGAGGAGGAAATTATCCTCCATCCCCAAAACTGGACCAAGCACTTGAAGGAGGCCAATTGAACTCAACCGGCTCGTCAAGCGGAGATCGAGTAGCAAGGGGCTAGATAGACAGTAGAATAGGTTGTGAAAACTCAATAGACCTAGTGGAAAGAGGGATTTCGAAAGAAACGTTCGGAAAAGAACCACCACTAGGAGGCAATGAAGACGATGAAACTGGAGGTTCCGCCACTTTGACCGTATATCAGAACATGAAAGAAAAATAGAACCAATCGAAGGTTCCAAGATCAAAAATAAGGAAATCAATCAGACTAAATAACGAACTTTTAATAGGCATGTAATCTTAGGTGATTAATTTTATAACGTTGAAACCAAAATCTGTTGTTTCATGTTTTAAGAGTCGAGAAACAGAAAAAAGATGACTCTAGTCATTTTCAATTTGAAACGAACGTGAAAGGACAAGTGATCGATGATATTTTGCTTATTTAAAGAGTCATGAAAAGATCGAAATGAATACTCAGATTTCTAAGCAAGAGAGTATACCAGGTTTTCGTGAACTGCCATATACACCTTGGTGATCAAATGAAATAGAAATGACCAAGGACTTAACGTATGTGCAGGTAGTCTCCACGAATGCTGTGTTTGGTGTATCACTATTAGAAGGTGGCTGAATCGGCTTCCTATGGATAAAGGATTGCAACCTAGAGGGGTCTCCCTTTATATACGCGATGGTACGAGGAGCACAAGTCCATACTAGCGCTGTCTAAAGCTAGAAGGCGAGCGACAGCTACTAGGTTTTAAGATGTCGGAACACGTCTCTAGCCTATACCACTAGAAATGTTTCGTTAGGTTTCATTGTTGACTTAGGTTCATTGAGTAAATTTTAAAGTTGATCTTGGATTATGTTTCAATTTCCAGGCCCTATCGAATTTGGAGCTCAACTTCCTAAATGAAAACTATATGCAAATGAACATCATTTCAATTCGATGAATGCTAGTTATAAGAAGGATAGAAATATTTCAAAAAAGCAAACAAGGAAAGTATGCGAATAAACTTCTAATTCCTTTAATGCAATCAAGCGAAAACAAAAGTCCTTCCTAGATTGACAAATGCTAGCTTATGTAAAGGAACATTTCATTTTCAATGCAACAAAAGAATGCGAAAGATATTTTTTTTATTTTTTCAATGAAATGAAGCGCACAACGTACTAATTCGATGAAAAACACAATAAACACTAGTTTGAGTTTTGTGAATGTAAAGATTTGAAATTGAATGACTCAACCAAAGTGAAACAGACACAAAAACATACAAGCTAATGGAGCAAACTTTCAATCGCAAAAGAGAGTTTCTCAAAATGACCCCAACAAGCAAAGTAATCGATGCTCAAAGTATTGAAGAGAGGGACTAATCAAAAAACCAAAAACGCCGTTCAACCAAAAAAACAAAAAGGATCAAGAAAAACTTAGTCTAAAGACTCAAAACGAGACTGAAAAAAATCAAAGAAATTTGTTCACGAACATAAGGCTAATTGTCCGAAAACACCTAGAAACCCTAAGGCTTAAATGACACCGATAGGAAAATGGACAAACGATTGAAGGAAACAAGTTTACAGTAGTCAACACAGTCTCAGAGGCTTAAATCACATCAAATAATAACCCAGAAGCAATAAAAAATGACCAAAACACTCATTAAGAAGGTCAATCCAAAACCTAAAGGGGTTGGCGCGCTTGTAAGGTTGTATTCCGCGCCATACAGAGGTTGGCGCGAGTGCAAAAAGAGCAACCTGCGCTAATCGGCCCGACTGTCCAGACAAAAAGCACGCCAAGCTAGATGCTTATGGGAAAAAGAGAAAAACTTCAACCTAATGAGCAGAGGTCAACCTTGACACTCTAGGAGATGAACAGAGGATGGAGATTCAGTAAATAAACTAGAAAAGACAGATAAATAAACCAATAAGCGAAACTGACCCAACAGGATGAAACAAAAAACTTGCACTGATCCCTAGTGGAGTCGCCAATTTGTTATGAAGGTAAATCCTCTCTGCAGACAGAGACAATCCCTCTAGCCCTAGGGTGGGTCTAGTAACAAAAGGACATGCTAAAGTGTTGCTTCCTAGTTGATGAATGAACAAGAGATACGGTAGATTAACCTACCTTGAATCCAATGCTGTCGTTGTTGCAGAAATAGTAGTGGCTCCTCGCTCTTGCCTTGGCAGATCACAATCCATTCATCGTCACGCTCAAATACCTGTACATAGGACAAAGAACAAGAACAACATTCGACAGAATATTTTCACTCACAACTATTAGCCAGTCAAAGAGGGCTAAACATATCGCATTAAACAAACATCATAACACAATAGTGGAACCAAATAGTAGTCATGTATATAAATGAATAGAAGGAAGAGTATAACCGATGCTTTGACGTCACAGTCTCCTCCAACGGGATTCAGGCGAAGTGCGTCTCAAATGGTCGTCAGGGAATTCGGACGGGATGAAAGCATGGACTCAAGATTCCTTGACGTAATTCCTTCCTATTCTATCTTCTCTAGTAGCTCAGCTATATTATGTATAATTCTCCTAGTTCAACTAGCTAGTACTAAGAGAGATAAATTCTTTTATAGAGGTAAAGAAGGAGGTTGGGATCCCTACAAAGGTGGGAGGGAGTCCTATCCTTTAGGAGAGTTCCAAGGGAGGTGGAAACTACTAACTAAAGGAAGGAGTCCGTGGTTGTTTCAGGTCAACCACTCCCAATGACTCATCCTTGAGGTGGTTGGAATGGAACCTCCGCCTCTATTTTTAAAAAACATTCTATAAACAGCTTGGTGCGGGTGTCTAACTGGCACAGAGCGCCAACTGGTGCGGGCTTAGTGTTAAATCTCCTAGTCGGTGCGAGGGTGTAACTGGCTACTTGCGCCAAGGCAAAAATAGGGATTTTTACAGCTCTGTTTAGGGAAATGTCAATAAGAAGAATGTTACTTTCATCAAAAGGGATGCAAGGATGGTATTTTCAAGGCATGCCACCACTTATTGGTCACAAAAATGACCCTCCAATGTGCGAGTTGGGGATTGCAGGGATAGTGACAAAATGCTGTGTAACAGTCGGCCTATGTACAAACTCAAAGATAAATAAGTCAATCCAAAAACTATCCCGACTTCCTGATAGTAAGTCCATATGCAATAAATATGGACCATCTCTTGATGATCCTATTGTACAAAGAAAAAGAACAAATAAATCTATCAACAAGTATATCAGACCAAGGGAACATTATTCTAGACAATCTCGAAAGCACTCCAGCCAGCCTAAGAATCCTAAGAGAAAGTCTACTAAAGGATATTATAAAATTGTGTCACGTGCTCATTATTATAGTCCACAAGATATACATCTTAAAGCACATAAACAAGAAGCCTGGAATAAAATTGTATGTTGGCTATGTGGCCAACAAGGCCATACATCAAATAGGTACCCGGTTGGAGAAGGCTCAAAACTAAACAAAGGGAAACACTCTCAAGAAAAATCAAAGAAAAAGAAGCCACTTGTAAATATCCAATGTTTTAAGTGTGGCTCCAAACTGCATAAAACTAAACACTGTCCTAATATTCATATCAAATAATAAATTCACATGCTTGGACATAATTGTTGCAACTCAACTGAAACCTCCAGTTTCAATAATTCTGACTCTGACGAGTCAGAGCAAGCTAACATATTTCTTGTTTAAAATTTTATTTGTACAGATTCTGATAATTGTCACTGTCCAATGTTCGATATAGAAAATGATTCAGAGTATAGTTCTGAGGAGGATCTAGAAGCATAAGTATCTAGCAAACCATGACCGAAACTCAAGATTTGCATGGCACACCTCAATGACGATGAATAAGCTAAAGTTCTTGCAGGAATAAAGATGTTACATGAAAGAGAAATGAAATAAAGGCCGATGGAAACATTCTTGCAGACCATGCTTAAGAACCAGGGATCAATATCTTCTTCCACTGGTAAGATTTCTAGCTCTAAAGCTCTTGTTGTAGACGCTTCTTTTGAAAAGAATACTAAATATTTCCAGAAGCATCATCAAAATGATAAACACAGGAATATTACCCTCCCAAAAATAAGCAAAGAAATAGAAAATTTGAAAAAATAAATAATAGAGCTCAAAGCCCAAGTCTCCAAGTTAGAAAAGGGAAAAGTTCCCGAAGAAGAGAGCACGGTCTCGGAATCAGAGCTCTTTTCTAGAACGAATCCTAACATAGAAATATATGAGACCAAACCTGCAGATTATAAGGGCTTGAGTAATATGAAGATCATGGCAGTACAACATGAGAAATTTCATGTCATGCTCCAGATTAAAATCCAGAATGAGATCTTTCATCTCAAAACTTTATTGGACACTGGAGAAAACATCAATGTTTTGAATAAAAAATCTGTACCTTCCAACTATTGGTCGAAAGCAGTACAAGAAGTTATTGGATTAGGGGCACAAGGGTATAATTTTCAGTATGAAGTTCCTAAGCCCCAAATGAGGTTTAAGGGGGGGGGTCTTTGGGCTCCTTGGTCAGGTGGCCTTGGACTTCGTAGAATACTACAGTTCCCAACAAAGGACTCTATGGCGATGGATATGGAACAACATGGTTCTAGGTGGCTAGAGGCATTTGCACTCTCAACATCTAGTGTGGAAGGAAACTCTTTTGAATGACGAAGTATTTCCTCTCGATTAAGGTGTAGGGCAAGGGTGTGTGTTCTGGTAAGAGTTACACACTTATGCAGGGATTGCTTGTTATGATTATTATGGGTTTTTATACAGAGGTATGGAGGTATGTGCATTGTTGACATCTTTGGGAAGGTAGCCTTTGGGATATTCTCTTATGTTTGTAGAAGCCTTTCCCCTTTCTATATGGGTATAAGTAGGGGTGTCTTAATGGATATGTATCACGAGACGATACAGAGTGGCTCTTTGAGGTGTGGAGATAATGGCTATGCTCTTTCGAGATATGAGGAAGGTAATGATATTCTGATCTATATCGCCATCCTTCTTTTATTGGAAGGGGTCTAGAGATGATATAGGTTAGATGGAGGCTTGTACAATCGTGGCACAACAATCAACCTTAAGTTATTATGCATGGGGTCTGCCCTTTGTGTGCAAATTTTGACTGCTATTGTCAGATTTGAATTTTTCAAAGGTATCAGGATTTGTTTTGGGTTCTATCCAACATTGATAGTCTAAAACAAGGAATCTCTTCTACTTTAGAAGTTAAAGGAGTATGTAAAATTATTCCCAGAAGCGAGGGGCATGAATACACTGGAGAAGTTGGTGGGTGATGAACATCTAGAGGGAATGTAGGGCTCCACATCTCCGTCTCTAGAAACTTTTATTGAGATCACAGTGCAAGCCGAACAGGAGGCATTATCGAAATTTCTGTAGGTTCCAGAGGAAAATGATGGTAGGAAGAATACCACAGAAGTTACAAGGAACAAATTCCAGCACAGAGGGGTAATCTGGTAGATAATTTCGCTATTTTGGGTCGGAAAAACAAGCCTACAAGGATTACCATCAGTGCGATTAGAGGAGAGTCGCCCTTGGCTCTAGGCGCGGGTTCCTTTTGGGACAATATCAAATATTGTGGCACAAGGCACTAGTAGGAAGATGGAACCATATTCAGATGACAAGGGAGCAGGTTAAGAAATGTGTGGAGGAGAGATGGTCACTATTCCTAATACATGAAGAAAGTAAGCATATTATTTAATGGTTGGATTTATTTTCACTTTTTGAGCCCTGAGGACGCAGGTAAGATTCTGAGGGTTATTAGGAAGAAAGTAAGCATATTATTTAACGGTTGGATATGTTTTCACTTTTTGAGCCCTGAGGACGCAAATAAGATTCTAAGGGTTCCACGGGTTAAGGGAAGGAGATTTCTCATTCTGCAAAAGTGGAAGGCTGGTTTTAACCCCTTTAGCGAGACTCCTCAGAGGAACCTGGTGTGGGATAGATCACCAATCATATTGGGAAGAAATTATGTTATTAGGATGAAGGAAGCTTTAGAAAACTTGATAAACGAATGGAAAGGGTCATGATTGAGGTTGAGATGGGTAGAGGGTTGATTTTCGAACTCGACATTCAGTGGAGTAGTTTTTCTTTTAAGCTCTTCATTGAATACTGGGGCATGCCATATTGGTGTCTGTGTTAGACAACTAATCCTTTGGTTAGTTTGTGTTAGGTAATCAGTTATTAGAGTCCAAGAAACTTGGGGAACTGATTCAACAATTTCTTGATGTATTTATATGTGTACACATTGTACATCATTCTTTGAGACATTCATTAATATATTGTTGAGTTTGTTTCCATTTTGTGTCCGCTGATGAATACTATTGAGAGACAGAGATAGTGGCACAAGCCTGCACCTCTTGAAATCATAAGAGGGGTATAATTTTTGACTGAAAATTATTCATTGGAATGAGCATGCACATGCTTTGTTGAATCTGTTATCAACATGAGATTTATGTTTCAAATCTTTCATGCCGTGGAGTAAAGCTGTTCTATTTCTCACAAATTCATGCTGACTGAGAGCAGTGTAACATAGGTACATAGTTTTTAATTAAGTAAATTCAAATAAATTTGAAAAATTCGAATAGTGGGAAAGCATAAGGGTTATTATACATGGTCAAAGCATAAGGGTTATTATACATGGTCAATATGTTTTCGATATGAGGTTTATTGGCTGTTTTATGAGTTTGAATTATAATATTTGAGATATACAGATATTTGAGATATGTGATGAAATTGAAGTTGTACTAAAGGTATTGTGGTTGGTGAAGTTCATATACTTATTTGGTGTATTTGAGGTCACAAGTTCAAATTTTGTCATAATAATTTTGGAAAAAAATGTACCTCATGTTATTCATATTTTACTTGAATTTGTGTTGTTGATGGGTGCATGATCGTTGAACCCAACACCAGGTTAAATCATTGAAAATTTGCTTGTATTGGGTGCATTTTCGGTGGTAGCCGACACCCCTTTTTTTTGAGATTGCAATTTTACTTTGATATCGCATTGGAAAAAATGGCCAAAATAAATGATTTAGTACAATTATTAAAAAATTTAATGCTATCTACTGTCCATAACGATGTCCAAGTTAGCAAATACATGCTCTGTGACATCCAATCATGTTTGCAAAATACTAAAAGAAAATTTGATTTCTTGGAGTTAGAGTCGCAGTTACAGTGAGACGAGCTTCAAAAGAAAACTTGTGATTTTGAACTGGTGTTTGTTCAGAACAATAATTTGTGAAATATTCCTAAAATTAGCATGCAACTAATTGGAATATTAGATTTTGATTTTTGCACCTAGTAGATGAATAAATGGGAAAATGACCCATTTTTAACTTGTATTGACATGAAATCCCTCTCGGTGTGGAAAGGGGATAACTTGGTGGCTGGATTTTTCACTTCCCATATGTGAACATGAAGAGGATCATGAAGATTCAGTCAAAGTTGACCAAGTCAATAGGGCTGCCTAAGGAGGTGTGGCTTGCTTGAGAAGACAACACAATTTTGGAGGGAATGTATTCACATGGTGTTGGAAACCCTAATAGGTGGGACCCAAGGTGAGGAGGCTCACAAACATTATAAAGAGGAAGATGGCAGAATTTTGGGGTTAGCTTATGGATTACATTTTCATGTCTGCTTATACACTTGAGCATTCTTCAGCTGTTGAGCTGAGTATGCAGTGCTATTCAGTACAAGGCATTCCTGCTTAGGGATTCCTTCTCCTTCAATGAGAGATCACTTGGAGGAGTTCTGTTATTCATTCTCCCATATTCGGGCTTGAGGCCTAGCACCTCCTACAACTACAATGTTATTCTTGCAGCAAGAAACACTGTGTTGCTGGGTGTGCAGTGGGAGATTCACAACACCCGCTCTTGAGCTTATCTTTCAGAGGAGGGAGCTCCCCTTTCTTTGCAAGATCTGTACAGGAGGTCCTGGAGCTTATTTGACATCTTGGAAAGTGGCCAACTCAGTTTCCATCCACTACATCGTAGTTTACTAGGAAAACTGCGTCATTTTTTCCAGAGCAGCAGGTGCAGGGTTTGATCCCTTTCTTATGAGCTAGTTCCTTGGAAGAGAGGTCAACCTCTCTCCCGGAAAGCTATGTATTTAATTATTCTTCCATTATCTGTATATTTCAGTCATATTTATTCAGTTATGTAGTAAAACTGCATTTTCTTATCCTTATCTATAGATCTAAATTTTTGTACATTGTGCTCTCAAGAAACCCTTGCCGGGTTACTCTTATTTTGTATGAAAATGGATGAATCTCCATTTTCTTAGCCATTGATGCATTGTATACTCCAGATCTATCTTGTCCCATTATTTTCTGCATAAACCCTCATAAAAATAACGTTGTTATTGCTTTAGTACTTTCTTCATAAGCTAGGCTATGGGGTTTGGGCTTATTTGAGCTGCATTGACTTGGGGAGATCTATTTATGTTGGCTAGAGTGATTTGTTTCACCTCTACTTCTGCATGTGAGTTTTGCATAATGTATTCTAAGGGATCCAAGTCCCATTTATTACTTTTATAACGTTATTTTCTGAAGACAACAATTTTATGCCCTGTGTTGCTGCACTTCCCCAGTTGGGAAGGAGGATATAGGCCATCTACTTGCTGAAGTTATTTCATCTACTGGTGAGATGTTATTTTACATCTAATGAGCCACTCTACATTTTCAAGCTGATGATTTGCTGAAGCTCCACATTGGTAATAACTCAAATTATTCCCAATAGTTTAACTGTTTCCATTTTGGGATATTACAGTGGTATCAAAGCTTCCATCTTGGCTCCTCCTGTGGATTTCAGATCCAATCAGAAGATAAGAAGAAGGGGAGAAAAAAATGATGGAGAGGTTGAGATTACTCATCCATTTTCAGATCTAAGAAGAGCATCTCCAAGGAGGATCAATCGATGGAAGAAGAAATATGCAATGGAACTCCAAGAGGGTTTCAAGAAGGAGAAAGCTGCAGTGAGACCTCTAGAAGGTTTCAAGAGGAAGAAGAAGACCCGTGCACTGTAGAAATTTGAATAATAGATCACTTATTCACCGAGATTATCTTGATTATCAACTATTTTAGCTTCATGCATAATACATAATCTCTTCTACCATTGATCATCACATGCGGAAATAAAATCAATTGCATGCACACATTAAAACCATAAACCATCACACATATGAACACAATATTTCATGGGAAAGCTTATAGCTGAAAACCCCAACTATATGTATTATACATGTCATGGAGATCATGTAACAATCATAGTACAAAGCTCTTTGCAAGCTCTCAGCAATACCTCACTTGCTACACACTATCCAGCTAGATCTAGCAAAACTCATGCTCCAACCTTTTGCCACTTGATAGCCAACCTCTATTGAGTTGTTTCAATGCTATGGGATGGCCTCTTTATATAGATAAACCACCAGCCTGAACTGCGCAATCCTCATGGGCTTACTCCACCTATCTGTGTGTTGCAAATAGCAACAGTATAGTCACAACTGATAGTTAACCTGCTCTTTCACCTATTCCTGCACTGGTTTCCACTGAAACTGTCCATGCACTGAAGTTAACTGATGTATTATTTAGTTGATTAATGAGTATTTAATTAGTGAATTAATTAATAATTAGTTCACACCACTCCCACTAATTGTATCAATTAGTTTAACTGAATACAAATAGCTCAACTATGTTTAGATTAGTTAAACTAAACACAGCTCCATTAACTCCTCAATCAACTCCACCAAACTCTGTCACATGAGTTCTAACTGAAGTCCTCCATGCAATAGCTCCACTAAACCCTAGGAATTGCGTAATTCCTTCTGTCAGCTGCATGTGCCACTTCTAGGCATCAAACTGAAGTGCTTCAAGAGAATAAGATAATGTTTAGAGTCTAAATATTATTAAGAGCTAATAATATTTGACATCCCTATTTTTAGACTGGCAATCTAAAAATAGATTCCGCCCAATATGTCTAAAAATAGAAGTCCATCTATTATTCCAACTTGACCAAACCTCCACAAATAACATCCTGCAACTCATAGAATCATGATCCACATGTCTAAAAATAGACATAGTCTAAAAATAGACTTTGCGCCAAAAATAGCCTGCGGGCCCACTTAGTGAAGGCGACTCCTTTCCACTAAGCTCATCATCTTATTGCAATCTCAACACTCCCTCTCAACAAGATAAGGATTATCTGCAACCCCTATCCTGCCCCTGTGGTATTCGAATTTGCTCCTGGTGAGCGCCTTCGTCAAGATATCAGCATCCTGATCCTCCATAGGAATGTATGAAAGTAACATGATCCTCCGCTGCACACAATCTCTGATATGATGATACCGGATGTCAATGTGTTTGGATCTATCATGAAATACTGGATTAGCCGAGATTTTGATGCAACTCTGGTTATCACAATAAATCACAGTAGGCTCCAAGTGTGAACCGAACAACCCGACCAGGATCTTCCTCATCCATATAGTCTCACATGCAGCCAAACTCGCTGCCATATACTCGGCCTCTGCTGAACTGAGTGCCACGGATCTCTGCTTCCTGTTGTACCAAGAAACTGCTGTCGACCCGATACTGAAAATCCCTCCAGATGTGCTCTTTCTGTCCGTTGGGCTCCCTGCCCAATCTGCATCCGTGAAGCCACATAGCCTCACCTCATCCTCCTGTCTGTACCACAATCCATATCCCGATGTGCCTCTGAGATAACGCAATACATGCTTGCCTGCCTTCTAGAAGAGCTTGGTTGGCTTAACCATAGCTTGTGAAAGCTGGTTAACAGCATAGCATATGTCGGGTCGTGTATTGACCAGATACATAAGCGACCCCACCAACTGTCGATAAACAGTGGCATCCACTACCTCCGTCGAAGTAGCATCCTCCTTCCTCCATCCACCAGGAAGAGGAGTATCAACAGGCTTGCAGCCATGCATGTTGAACTTCTCCAGTATCTCCCGGGCATACTTACCCTGAGAAACAAACAGTCCATCACTGCGCTGCTAAATTTCCAATCCCAGGAAATAATGAAGGAGGCCCAAGTCCTTCATCTCAAACTCTTTTGCAAGATCCTCCTTGCATGAGAGTATCAACAGCTCATCACCTGTCAAAATAAAATCATCTACATAAATTACAATGATCAACAACTTACCCTCCACCACAATCTGGTATAGGTTAGGATCCGCCTCACTTTTGGAGAATCCAAGTCCGGTGAAATAACTGTCTATCCATGTGTACCAAGCACGAGGTGCTTGTTTCAACCCATACAACGCTCTCTTGAGACTGCACACATGCGACTCGCTGCTGAAGATCTCAAAACCTTTGGGCTGCTCTATCTACACCTCCTCCTCAATGACTCCGTTGAGGAACGCATTATTCACATCCATATGATGAATGTGCCACCCCATCTGCACTGAGAGAGCAAGAATCGTCTGTATGGAAGAATACCTTGCGACAGGTGCAAAGGTCTCCTCATAATATATCCCCTTAATCTGTGAAAAGCCTCGGGCAACAAATATTGCCTTGTACTTCTCCACACTCCTGTCAGCTGCCTGCTTCACTTTGTAGATCCATCTCGAACCCACCACTGATTTCCCTTCCGGTCTCGGGACAATCTCCCATGCACTATTTCTGACAATCGAATCATACTCTTCCACCATGGCATCTACCCATGCCGGGTCCCCTCCAGAAGCCCCTCGAAAGAGGATGGCTCGTCACGATACTTGCTCACAAGAGCCATGTATCCAAACAGGACCGATCAGTGACCGTCTCGTTCCGTGCCGGATGTAGGTGCTCCTACAACCGTCTCTCGTATCTTGAGACAGCCGTCGCTCCTTCAGTAGTGCGTCTCCGCCCTTGATGGTTGGCGCCGATGAGTGGTCTCTTCCACTCCATGAACCTCATCTTGTGGCTGATCAACATCTTGAGACTCATCCTTAGGAACTAATAGCTCCTCATCTACATGCAAGTGTGGCTCCCTCTCAAGCGAACACTTCATGGATTTCTCCTCATGAATTTGATATCCCGTCGCACAACAGTCTTGCGACTGTCTGGAAAATACACACGATAGTTGTGGGGCGTATTAGTGTACCCCACAAATATCCCAACCTCTGTAGTCGGCTTCAGCTTCTTCCTGGCATCCTTCGTCACATGAATGTAAACAAGTGAACCAAAAATCCTCAAATGGGAAATATCAGGCCTCTTACCAGAAAACGCCTCCTCGGGTGTACTCATGCCAAGTATCCCATGAGGACAACGGTTCTGCACATATACTGCAGTATTGCATGCCTCAGCCCATAAGTG
The DNA here is from genome assembly GCA_034641835.2 of Pinus albicaulis. Classification (NCBI taxonomy): domain Eukaryota; kingdom Viridiplantae; phylum Streptophyta; class Pinopsida; order Pinales; family Pinaceae; genus Pinus; species Pinus albicaulis. The sequence goes on along the minus strand of CM076572.1, from coordinate 1,390,402,518 downwards.
AATGGGTAGGCCCTGATCATGAAACATCGCTCGTGCAGCACCCACGATCGTTCTTTTCTTTCGCTCAGTAACCCCGTTCTGCTATGGGTTATGAGGTGCTATGAGCTCTCTTCGAATTCCTTTTGCGCTGCAAAATTCCTTGAATTCGCTAGAGATGAGTTCACCACCATTGTCGCTCCTTAGAGCCTTCACTTGCTTCCCCGATTCTTTCTCAAATCCGCGTCTTGAACTCATAGACTTGAGTATGTCTCGCTCTTCTTCGCATGAAGAAGATCTAGCACTTACGAGAAAATCATCAACAAATATCACTTAATACCGTGCTTCTCATTGCCGAAGCTACCGAGAAAGGTCCACACACGTCTATGTGAATTCTCTCAAGGATCTTCGTGGCGCTACTATCCTTCTCGTGAAAGGTGGCTTTCACAAATTTTTCCAAGGTACACCCCTTGCACTGATCTGACTGCGCAAGAGTGCCCTTAGGAAGCCCAGTAGAAATCTGCTGCAGTATCTTCAAAGCTCCATGGTGAAGGTGGCCCAATCTCCGGTGCCACAACTCGCCATCATCCCGCCTCACCACTCCTTCTACCTTTCCTGCCATTGCTGCGCAGCCATCTACCTGTAATTGATAAAGGTTCTTAACTTGAACCCCTATCCTTCGGGTCTCACTAGTTTCCTTACTGCGCAGGAAAGCCTTTCCCTCGCTAAAGACAACATCATATCCCTTGTCTTCTAACATCGCCACAGAGATAAAATTCTTCTTCAATCCTGGAACATGCATCACTTCCTTCAATACGAAGGGTTTACCAGAGTCCCTCTAAAAGGAAATGTTACCAATACTGGTCGTACTGTATCTACATCATCGCCCATATCGATGTGCACTCCAATATCTTTCTCATCCAGATCAGTAAACAAATCTCGATCTCCTATCATGTGAAAAGACGCACCACTGTCAAGAAACCACAATGATCCCGTCATACTTGAGACCAAGAATGCGATCAACAAAAAATCCAATAAATTTCAAACTCTGCGGAGAGTGCAAAATGAAACACTCGCAAATCTCCAACAGCCCGCTTTATTTTTTCTTCTTCTGTGGACAATTTGTGGCGTAATGTCCATGTTGGTGATAGTGAAAGCACTTCACCTTGGACATATCTTGCTTCTTGCCTTTCGTGCCGGATTGAGAAGCTTTCTAGCTCTTCCCCTTCTTTGCTTTGGCAGCCAAAGTGAAATTCTCTTCATCAAATGCCTTTGATGAAGATCCGTCGCCTTTCTCCATCTTTATGTTTCTGAGTTTATCCTTGAGCGCCAACTTCCTCTGGTCACTCTTGCTTTGGAACAAATCTGTCAAATATTTCCACACCAAGAATGGAGAAGCCTTACCATGAAGGCTAGATACTATGTGATCCTTCGTGCCCTCCAACAGAATCCTTCGACACTTTGCTGTCTTCTTTTTCCATGCATCAAGTACGACAACATCACTATAAGTAGGCTTTGGAACTTCAGCATCTATGAACTCCTTCAACCCATCATCATCCATCACCACCTCCATCCTGTCCTTCCATGAAATATAATTTGAGCTGCCCTCAAGGGCATACTCCAATCGCAATCCGTTGAAAGACATCTCAACTTTGACACCAAGAAAACCCTCCTGCAAATTCGAATTCCACCAGCACAAAACTCAACCGCTTCAATGTTCTGCAATTTGCTCCGATGATCAATATAGCTCCGATACCATGTAGAAATTTGAATAATAGATCACTTATTCACCGAGATTATCCTGATTACACACTATTTTAGCTTCATGCATAATACATAATCTCTTCTACCATTGATCATCACATGCGGAAATAAAATCAATTGCATGCACACATTAAAACCATAAACCATCACACATATGAACACAATATTTCATGGGAAAGCTTAAAGCTGAAAACCACAACTATCTATATATTATACATGTCATGGAGATCATGTAACAATCATAGTACAAAGCTCTTTGCAAGCTCTCAGCACTACCTCACTTGCTACACACTATCAAGCTAGATCTAGCAAAACTCATGCTCCAACCTTTTGCCACTTGATAGCCAACCTCTATTGTGTTGTTTCAATGCTATGGGATGGCCTCTTTATATCGATAAACCACCAGCCTGAACTGCACAATCCTCATGGGCTTACTCCACCTATCTGTGTGTTGCAAATAGCAATAGTATAGTCACAACTGATAGTTAACCTGCTCTTTCACCTATTCCTGCACTGGTCTCCACTGAAACTGTCCATGCACTGAAGTTAACTGATGTATTCTTTAGTTGATTAATGAGTATTTAATTAGTGAATTAATTAATAATTAATTCACACCACTCTCACTAATTGCATCAATTAGTTTAACTGAATACAAATAGCTCAACTATGTTTAGATTAGTTAAACTGAACACAACTCCATTAACTCCTCAATCAACTCCACCAAAATCTGTCACATGAGTTCTAACTGAAGTCCTCCATGCAATAGCTCCACTAAACCCTAGGAATTGCATAATTCCTTCTGTCAGCTGCATGTGCCACTTCTAGGCATCAAACTGAAGTGCTCCAAGAGAATAAGATAATGTTTAGAGTCTGAATATTATTAAGAGCTAATAATATTTGACATCCCTATTTTTAGAGTGGCAATATAAAAATAGATTCCGCCCAATATGTCTAAAAATAGAAGTTCATCTATTTTTCCAACTTGACCAACCCTCCACAAATAGCATCCTGCAACTCATAGAATCATGATCCACATGTCTAAAAATAGACATAGTCTAAAAATAGACTTTGCGCCAAAAATAGCCTGCGGGCCCACTTAGTGAAGGAGAATCCTTTCCACTAAGCTCATCATCTTGTTGCAATCTTAACATGCACTTCCTGTTCTCATAAAGGAAGTGGAGAGAAAGAAGACCACTTAGAACATGCTATCATGAATGGATATTTGGCAGAATACAAGTGCCAACCTAGGGCTTTCAAAGAGACCCTAGATTTTCCTCAGTTTATTCAACTGGGAGAAGAAAGAAGGCCATGCAGTAAGAGAATGATAAGAGGCAACAAATTCTTGTTGTCTACTTGGGTGATGAAACTGGAGGCATTTTTCCTACTACATCCAATAGTGGAAAAAGAAACTGTGGAAATCTCAGCGCTGCACTTGGAGGGCAAGGCAAGATCTTGGTGGTCCAGCCATGTAAGACATGCAAGGGTATCTACCTTTTCTGATTTCACTCATTAAGTAATCAGAATATTTGACAGTAGAAGGCTGGAGGAAGAGGAGTTCTCTTCTCTACTTGAGGAGACCTTTACCAGCGTTGTCATACTCATGAGAGGGCAACAATCCATAGCAGCAGTTGTATCAGCCAACACATTGAGGAGAGGGACTCTTGCAGCCATACAATATGTTCCAAATGCTCCCAAAGGAATGCATAAATTTCCATGTCCTAACATTTCAGAAAATTTTATGGAAGTCTTTGGAAATTTGTTCTCACATGGTCCAGGATCGAAACACATTGATGATGAGGAGCAACAATATTTCACAGCGCTGTGCAACCTTGGCTTGATCTAAGAAGGAATAAACATTCATCCCTTTGCACCTTTATTGAGTTGCATGCAACATGGGGTGTTAGGGTGCAATATTTTGGAGGGCATAATGCATGTTGTGCCACTTCCTAATGATGTTTGGTTTTAATCACACTTGGAGTCATTTGAATCCAAGCGATTGTTTGATGAGAGGTATTTCCTGAAAGATCTCAAGGGGTTACATCTCAACTTCCCATGAGGTGTAAGGAGAGAAATATGTTTTGGGAGATTGGTAGTCTTCATTGGGAAGATACCAAAGGAGAAAATGATTGGGGGCACCCACATTAGGATGAAGAGTCTTCTTCTCAAAGAAGGAATGAGGGTCTGTACAAGACAAGTAAGGACACATCAGTCCGCACATCCCTCTATCATGATCTATGCCTTGATGTCTCCTTACTTGGGAGGAACACCCCAGGGCAACCTCTTGCTGAAAATAGAAAAGTGTTCTCTCAACATTGTACATTGATGATACATTTGGCCAAGGAAGGAAATATCACAGCTGTTATCTCAAAATCAGACCCTAATAGGCTGCTAGTCAAGGATACCCTGAGTAACTATTTCAAACCAAACTTTTAGTTGAGGCTTAGCCTCCTCAACCCGAGAGGGCTCTCTCAATAGGTTAATGATTTGAAAATACATATCAGATGGCTAACTCTGTGAATAAACTGAATAAAGTGAATAATTGGTTGTACTACTAATCAAAAAACATCTATTGGGTAAATGGAGTCAAATGTGCTTTCACAAAACATAAAGATCAGTTTCATATGGAAGTCAGGGCATTTCAGGGTTTAGATGCATTAATAGAATAGTAGGACAGAGAATAAACAAAGTTCATGAATATATGAAGGAAGTTAGAGCACTTTCAGTGAATTCTAAGTAACATACATTCATGCCATTGCAAGTAACTTAAAGAGAAACATCATGAGACAATCAAACATCCATAACCCTTTCTGAATCCTGAGTGATGAAACAAAACTCTCTGTATTAAGATAAAAACACAGTTCTCTGATATCACAAAAAGTATGCTTGTTCAATGAAAATTCCAAACCTATGAAATTCGATTTCTTCCCTCTTATAGAGTGGTCATTACATCCTTGGATTCCTTCCAAACATTTGAGAATAAATTCTAATTTGACACCTATCAACTTCTAACCAAACTTCATTTACAAACTGACAGTTAAAATGTTTGTCTTACAGTCCTAATACAACTAGGACTAAAACACTATTTATTATATCTTAAAAACCTTATCCTAACAACATTATCTATTTGAAATTACATCATTGAAAAATGTATCATCACATGGTCAAATTTGGATGATGGGCTTGAGCTGTTCATGACCACTTTTCTGACCTCCACATAAGCAGGAAACCAAACCCTGTTATTTAGGCATATGGTCTTTTGCATTCATTGAACATTCTGACCATCATGTACTCTTCATTTAATGGTCCTTTGATTTTTTAAGTTGAAGTAACACATGCCAAAACTCCTCCTTAGGCTCCAGCTTTCCATAACCATCATCAAACTGTTCAAATGAGTTGAAAATATATTGCGCTACGAAAACAAGACAGTTTCTTAGAGCTACCCTTTACCCATTTTTTCTTCAAAATATTGACTTATTTCCTTTAAAATAATCTTCATTACCTTTATATATATCGTCCATAGCAATATCAAACCTTAATTCATATTTTTACCCCCCAAAATGTGATGAAAAAGGGCAAGAAAAGCTGCTACATCAAATTATTCCTGTTTCTTCCTTGAAAATTAGGTCTTGGGATAGAGCCTTTATCTTCTCATCCATGATGTATTTTACGAAACTAAAGGATTTTTTTTTATTCCATTCTGTCTAGAATAAAAACCTCTCTTGGTTTTTTGAAATACTTCTCTTGCTGTCCAGAAACTGTCCTTGAAAATCACGTGTAAAACAGGAAAACTCTATTTTATGAAAATAGGGCTTGAAAGAAAGCCTTATATCTCCAAATTAATAATGTATTTAAATAAACTGAGAGAGGTTTTTGTATTTAGGGATGTTAGGAAGAAAAAAACTCTTTTAGTTTTCAAAAAATAGTTTTCAGTTTCCTGGAAACCTCTTTTGAAATTTACTACTAAAGCCAGAAAACCGATTTTTTCTCTTCATGGTGAAAGGTTGCTTCAGTAGTTTCGTAGCGTGCTACGAAACTGCTGTGCAAGAAAATTTCTTCAAAATTAATGCCTTGGATATGTTTAAATTTCATAACAACTGATATTTATAAAAAAAAAAAAACTATAGTGACATGACCTCAAGAATATGATCTTCACCCAAAATTGTCTTCTCCAGCTCATGGATAGATCATTTTCATATGTGTCATGTCCACCAATCATTTTAAAACCTTTAATGCTTCCAATGAAAGCTTCAAATCCATGTATTTGACCTTCATGATGTCTCTAACGTTGTTGTAAAACCTGCTGATCATGTCCCTTGTCTGTCCTGAAAACTAGGAACATGTTTCTTGCAATATAGCTATAACCTTCATTTATGCTCCTTGAAACCATCTGCTGACCAAATTGTGCTATAAAACATGTGGCAATGTCTTATTTAACTCATGTGACTTTTCCCTTCCAGCTTTGCCCAAAACAAACCTTTTAAGAAGTGCCAAAAACTGTTAACATTGTTGCGCTACGAAACTGTCTGCTGTTTTCGTAGCGCAGAACTTCACCTTTGAAAACCTTACTTGGAACCTTCATTTTCCTTTGTTTTGCTATTGGATCTTCACTTATGGTCATTATACATTCTTAAAAAGCATAAAGGTTTAAAAAACACACCCTTTCACCCTTTGAAAACTTGCAAGATTGATCAAACTTCATCCTACAACAGTTTCGTAGCGCGCTATGAAACTGCTGTGCATGACACCTACAGTAGTTTCTTAGCGCGCTACGAAACTGGTTTGTGTCTCATATTTACACTGTTTCTTCATCATATTTAAACCTTGAGAATATCTACATTATTTAATGAGGAATTTGATAACACTACAAGTCAACTTTGCCATGGTTTCCAAAAGTGATGACCTTCCCAAAACAAAATTATATCATGGATTTGTTACTTACTGTCTTACTTCTGCTGTAGCTGACTTTCTTCAGAGTTTTCCAATTGGATTTCAAGATCCTCAATGTGCCTCTTTAACCTCCTGTTATTAGCCCTTAAATTCACATTTACCCTTCTCACAAACTTGGCCTCTTTGATTGCAGGAACACTGCCTCACTTGATTTCAAAGTAAAACTGCCTCGCTTGATGAATGAAAGAGAAGCTTTGGTTTCCATTTACCATGAGATTACCATTTGTGAAGGGCATGAATCATATGTTTCTTGCATGAGACAATAAAACCAAAACTAGCCCCTTTCAAATTTGAAAATGACATAAGACAAATGAGCTCAAATGCATGTTATGATGGCTATGAATGGTTGCATGCATGAGAAAAGACTCGTGGCTGACACCTAACCATGAATGATTAATGGAATTCTGGTGGATTTGATAATTGAAAAGACATGCTACGAATCCCTGATTTCGTAGCGTGCTCAATGTAATTTCATGGTTTTGCACTACGAAATGACCAGCGTTTTCGTAGCGCAAAAGTAGTTTTTACATTGTCTGTGCCATGAAAACGTGGTTTCGTGGCTTATTTGAAAAATTTTGCAAAGTGACTAAACACATGATTTCCGAAACATGAAATGGGACCCATAAAATGTAAAATAAAGTTGTTGGACCTTATTTGATGATGGTAATGAAACTCTAACCTTATGACATAGACTCTAAAAACATGAAAATGACTTGACCCCTATTCTAAGACCATGACTTAAGAACTAATACAAACTGTCCAAGTTTGGAAATTTTTTTATAGTGATAACAACAACACTGGAAGGTTTGGGTAAGAGGCATGCTTATGTTAATCACATTTTACTTTATGATTGCATGCATTCATTTTCTTTGCATGTGCAGGCCATGACTCCTAAAAGGAGTGTCTTGCCATATAAAATTCATGGCCAACTATGGGACAAAACTATTTCCAAATATAAGGGAGGTCTTGTAGCATGATGGGTGCTTACCCAAAGCACCAAACATACATTTCACTTTCAGCCATGGTGGAATGATAAGGGAAGCAAGTAAGTGGCATATAAACCACTTACCACATCTAGATCTAAAGCAGGGAGGAGATGACCTGTGCTGGTTTCTTTTGGGTGAATATGGGTACCACCCAAAGTTTGTGATTTTCTTGTCTCATGCCTTGTATCTAAAGAAAGGATTGCATAAGAAGGAGGCATGGTTTCTGGGGTTGACAAGAAGAGAGTATGGGCATAAATTCTCCCATACTTTCCATGATACTTCCAAGGAAGAGAAAGGCACATGCATGGTGCAAGGAGGCTACCCTTTTGCATTGGAGGATTATGAGGGGCTTCCATGTAAGGAGGAGATATTATTACATAGCAGAATGATGGTGGATGGATTTGGCATATGGAATGTCAGAGGGAGAAGTCATGGAGTGACAAGAGCCTTACTACTAAGGCCTATAGTGCTGTCACTTGAGAGCATGTTTTTATTGATGGAGTGTTCCAAAGGGAGTATGCACCCTCTCCTCTTGCAGATTTTTATGAAAAGATTCTCATGGGAGGACTCACTCATGGACCTCACCTTCAGCTCACACATGATGCATGGTAAGAAATACACTTATATGCTTGTTGATTACTCTATTGAGTATTTGTATTTTCTCACCATATGTAAACAATGCATTGCTCCACAAGAGAGCAGGATTATTTTTGGGGTTCATGGTCACTTTAGGGCCACATTTTGTAATGTTGATAACCCATCTCTACATGAATTTGGTCAAGTGTTGTATTGATTTGATTGTACACAACTGGTATATATTGCTGCTTAATACTCCATAATAGATGAGCTAACATGCGTAGCTGCAAATTCTTTGAAGAACAATTTGCCACTTGATGCTCTGAATCAGCAGTTGAAAGGACTGCACTGTATCCACCAGAGAGACCATGTGTATCATCCAAACTTGCACATAAGCTTCAGCCTTTTTCTGATTTGTATGCCATATGGTGATGATGTGCCATTCATCTTGTATGGAATGGTTTGGGTTGGCATGGCTCATGACTTTAGAGGAAGGGTCCTTGGAGGCTCAATCTTCTTCTTGCCATTGGAGGGAAATCATGTTGCAGCCCAAGATCAGCATGCCCTCTGCACTTACCATAAGTGGAAAGGAGGATAGCGTGGGATAGGCCCTCTTGCTTATCATGTTCTTGTATTCAGCCCACCTACACTTCAGAAGCCAAAGGTGGAGGAGATTCTTCATGAGTTGCCATGCAGGAGGGTGACTCATTTCATATGGATGATAGCTTGGGGCTGGAGGTTTCACCTGGGAATGAGGATTCCCCATGCATTTCATACTCCATGCCTTGAGAGGACCTCTAGACAGCACATAGTTATCTCCCTGAGTATGTTACTTATGCATGATGATAGCCATTTGGGGTGTCCACCAAATGCTACTTTGTTTGCTTGGGAGAGGCACTATGAGGATTCATTGTTGAGACATCATCTCTTTACTTGGAGGAGACCATCATACATGGATGCTACATGGAGAGGAGGAGACATAACTCAGTCTATCCTTTCACTTGCTTGAGGACAAGAAATATTTGAGAGGGGTGGACTGTAATATTCCTAAAATTAGCATGCAGCTAATTGGAATATTAGATTTTGATTTTTGCACCTAGTAGATGAACAAATGGGAAAAGGACCCATTTTTAACTTGTATTAACATGAAATCCCTCTCGGTGTGGAAAGGGGATAAATTGGTGGCTGGATTTTGCACTTCCCATGTGTGAACAGGAAGAGGATCATGAAGATTCAGTCAAAGTTGACCAAGTCAACAGCGCTGCCTAAGGAGGTGTGGCTTGCTTGAGAAGACAATGCAGTTTTGGAGGGAATGTATTCACATGGTGTTGGAAACCCTAATAGGTGGGACCCAAGGTGAGGAGGCTCACAAAAATTATAAGGAGGAAGATGGCAGAATTTTGGGGTTAGCTTATGGATTACATTTTCATGTCTGCTTAGACACTTGAACATTCTTCAGCTGTTGAGCTGAGTATGTAGTGCTGTTCAGCACAAGGCATTCCTGCTTAGGGATTCCTTCTCCTTCATTGAGAGATCACTTGGAGGAGTTTTGTTCTTCATTCTCCCATATCCGGGCTTGAGGCCTAGCACCTCCTACAACTACAATGTTATTCTTGCAGTAGGAAACACTGTGTTGCTGGGTGTGCAGTGGGAGATTCACAACACCAGCTCTTGAGCTTATCTTTCAGAGGAGAGAGCTCCCCTTTCTTTGCAAGATCTGTACAAGAGATCTCGGAGCTTATTTGACATCTTGGAAAGTGGCCAACTCAGTTCCCATCCAATACAACGCAGTTTATTGGGAAAACTGTGTCATTTTTGCCAGAGCAGCAGTTGCAAGGTTTGATCCCTTGCTTGTGAGCTAGTTCCTTGGAAGAGAGGCCAACCTCTCTCCCGGAAAGTTCTGTATTTCATTCTTCTTCCATTATCTGTATATTTAAATCATATTTATTCAGTACTGTAGTAAAACTACATTTTTCAGATCCATATCTGTAGATCTGTATTTTTGTACATTGTGCTCTCAAGAAACCCTTGCCGGGTTACTCTTATTTTGTATGAAAATGGATGAATCTCCATTTTCTTAGCCATTATGCTTTGTATACTAAAAAAATATCTTGTCCCATTATTTTCTGCATAAAAAATCATTAAAATAACACTTTTCTTTCTTTAGTACTTTCTGCATAAGCTAGGCTATGGGGTTTGGGCTTATTTGAGCTGCATTGACTTGGGGATATCTGTTTATGTTGGCTAGAGTGATTTGTTTCACCTCTAATTCTGCATGTGAGTTTTCCATCATGTATTCTAAGGGATCCAAGTCCCATTTCTCACTTGTATAGCGTTATTTTCTGAAGACAACAATTTTATGCGTTGTTTTGCTGCACTTCCCCACTTGGGAAGTAGGATATAGGCCATCTACTTGCTGAAGTTCTTTCATCTGATGGTGAGATGTTATTTTACATCTAATGAGCTGCTCTACATTATCAGGCTCATGATTTGCTGAAGCTCCACATTGGTAATAACTCAAATTATTCCCAATAGTGTAGCTGTTCCCATTTTGGGATATTACAATTTTTTTGAGCTTGATCATCAGTCAAAGAATGATCAGAGAAATGAAGAGATTTCAAGTGAAAATTTTGATGCAGTTAGAAGTTCTGATGTGAAACCTGTTATAAGATCATGGGAAGAGATTATACACAATAAACATAGAACTGGTCTTGGTTATAACAATGATGTATCTTTTCACATTCCAGACTTCGCTAAACCTATAAAATTTCGAAGTGCAGGTTTTCTGGATGGTGTGGTTCCAGAAAAAGTTGATAAATTTCAATAGTGTAACAGAGTTGGACATATGAAAGATCGATGTTTTGATCTTCACCCGTGCGAGCATTGTGGAAAGAGAAATCACCAGTCAGATAGATGTTCCAAAAAGAAGAGCACTGCAAGAGAGAAGGTAAGTTTTAGATCGATTGCTTCTTGGGAATGGACGAAAGCAGCCAAGAATATCTATAGATCATATCAAATAATTTGTTCGAGAGTGACGAGTCTTTCTGTGATGACGAATATTTCTCACCTTGTATTCGACAAGGGGGTGTTTTTTGGTGGGTGGTATGCTACAGGTTCGAGTTCGAGATGTCAAGCGAGCCTGAGTCAGTGATCCACATCCTGAGCCACAACCTCAGTTTATTGAGTTGTTTTTGGGCAAGCACTTCCAGATTTGGAATTTTTAGAGGAAATGCTGTGACAGTTCTGGAGTTTGTGGTCATCTTAAAACCACATTTTTTGTTATGAGAACTGCTATGTAGTTTCCAAAATTAGTGTTGTTTGAGACATTGAGTTCTCCCATTTTTAGTTTGTGTTCATCCTTGAAAACCATTTCCGAGAGACATTCAGCTATTGACTGAGATGCATTTCTGCATTCTGAGCTCTCAATCTTAGACTTTAGTATATCCCTTCGGATTAAGGGGGGAATGTTATGCAACTAATCCTTGGGTTAGTTTGTGTTAGGTAATTGATTATTAGTCTCCAAGAAACTTGGGAAATTGATTCGACAGTTTCTTGATGTATTTATATGTGTACACATTGTACATCATTCTTTGATACATTCATTAATATATTGTTGAGTTTGTTTCCAGTTTTTCTCTTACAGTCCACACTGTCATGATACCGATCATTTAATCTCCACATGCCAAATTCACTTAGCTGAAGGATTTTCGCTTTACTAGAATGCAAGGGATGGTGTCGTCTGAGCTCCATGTCGACCCTTCTATTCATATGGTGTCCGACATTCTGAATCTCAAGTAATTTGGTACTATGTCTCAATAAATGAACATCGATAACTGTAAATTTGGGTTTTTAAATGCAATTCCGACTGTGGGGTGTATGTATGAAATCACTCCCGAATCCTCTGATGACCCACTGCATTATTCCCATCCCTCTGTGGGTTGGTCGAATGAATTTGACCATGAGGCTTCTGTCCCTCTTTTTTAGCTTGTTGCTCAGTCCTCCTTTCTTTCCAATAAGCCAACCCTTGATGCTGGGATGCTATTACGACATTTGGATTCAATCATTCCTGAATCCTTTAATGATATGCTACATTATTCACATCCCTCTGCATGTTTCCTGATTGACTTTGGCCATGAGGCTCCCGAGCCTCATTTTTAGCTTATAGATGAGTCCTCCTTTCTTTCCAATAAGGCAACTCTTGATGCTGGGTCGCCATTTCAGCCTTTGGATACGGTCTTGTCCCCTGGATCATTTTACCGTGACAAGGAACTGGAGACTATCATGTCCTCATCTGAGATTCTGGAACCTGTTTTTATCGAAATATCTTTTTTACAAAATCCGTAGGATTCTAGTGGTCTGACTTATAAAAATTTTACTCATAGGAAGAAGAAACCCCTAAAATATAAAAAGGTTTTTGCCTGTAATAAGATCAAATTGGTTTTTGCCGAAGAGACTGGATCTCCAAATAACTGGTTAGACATTGATTTTGCATTCACGGTTGGGAATGTATCTATTTCTGATTTTGATGGAGTTTGAGTCCTTAGAGGGGATGGACCCTTGCACATGGTGCCTCCATGATTATAATTTCCATGAACATCCGAGGTATGGGATTGAACCCCAAATTATGCTCTCTTAGGGGTATTACATGGGTTCATAAACCTTCTTTGATCCTTTTCCAAGAAACGATGGATTACAGAGATAAGACGTGGGAGGAAATGTTGTTTGTGTGCTCTACATGGCATGTAGTTGCTACTGATTCTAATGGATAATCCAGTGGTCTGGGGGTAATGTGGGATCCGAAAATTATTGAGTTGCAGGCATTTCTGTCATGTGTAGGGATTATCATGACCAGACACATGATGGGAAACTATCAAAGGGTCCGAATTGTCAATTCATATGCTCCATATGTGGGGCGTAGACTATTCTGGGATAAGGTTTCTCAATCTGGTATCCTTCGATTAAGCTCCATGATTGTTGCGGTGATCTCAATTTTATGATGGGGAAGGAAAAGATTTTGGGTCGTAAGTCTAAAATTGATAGTATGACTGCATACTTCAGAGGTTTGATGGAGGGTTTTCCCCTATGGATGTGGTGCCAGAAACTCTTCGTCGCACTTGGAGGAATGGGCGAACAAGAGATGAGGGTATCTCGAAAATATTGGACATGTTTTTGATAAATCAGACTATGGTTAATCAACTGATAGATATTAGATCTAGTATTTATTGTCATAAAAAAATTCATTTTTGTAATTTTTTTGTAAAATTCTTATAACTGCTTTGTCAACATGAATGTTGTAATAAACAGGTTAAAACTCTTAGTAGTTTTTCGAGACCACAAATTTTGATCGTGCTTGCCTTATGTAATAATTAAAGGCACTATATGATTGATTTCATGTAATTATGGATCATGATTCACAACCGTGGTAAAGGTAAAGGTTGATGTTAAGTTTAATTTGACATATATGTGGGTTCACAGTATCAATACAATTGTATTGGTAAATAGTTTCGGTTTCCACTTTGCGTTTGAAATAGTTTTTACTGTGGCAACGTAGCAACAAATCCTGTAGAGAGTGCTAGATAGAACGGGAAAGGGAGGAATTCTAGACCGAACTAAACCTAAAGAGCCAGAATTATTCAATGTTTACTGTGATCTCTTACATTTTTTAAAACTGGCAGGATGGAGTCGATTTTTCTACCGATGTTCTGATTATCATGATTTAGTAGCCCAAGTGTTTACGACAGGTTTTGATGGGAGCCATGTAAAGGTCAGTGGTTTAGAATTTGAAGTTACATTGCACACTTTTTCCGGCCACAAATTTTCCCATGGATAGAGACATATTTTTTCACAACCATATCCTAGCAGGCTGTTGTAACCTTTACAACACCCTCCAAAAAAGACTACCTTTTTAAAATTTTGGGGCCCCTTAGAACTAAAGAGAAATTGCTAAGTCACTAAGTCGCAAAAGTAGACATTCATGCAAATTGCGACCTTGCGACCTAGCGACCTCAGGTCGCCAGGTCGCCAGGTCGCACATTACATAAACTTATGAAAACTGCGACCTAGCGACCTAGCGACCCAGGTCGCCAGGTCGCTAGGTCGCAATTTGGTCATTTTCCGAAAATCGCGACTTAGCGACCTTGCGACCCAGCGACCCCAGGTCGCCAGGTCGCAAAACTCAAGGTTTGACGAATCTGCGACCTAGAGACCCACATTAATGGCCCGCACGTGCGACTTCCTATAAAAGGGGGGTCGCAGGTCGCATTATTCACATTCAGCGATTTGTAAGGAAAACGCCTCTGACAGCTCAACTGACGAGTTTTTCCCGGGTAAGTTGCTATTTCTTCCTGCTGTTTCCGTTCTAATGATTTTATTACTAAACCCATCACCCCTTGTAGCCTATAAATTGTCTTTTGGCCATGCTTTAATGTTTTCTGAGAATTTTGCCAATTACATATTGCATAAATTACCAAAAACCTCTCTGTTTGCTTTTTCACCCCATGGCATCATCCCCTTTTCTTTAAAATCATGCCACAGCTCTCCCTGGCCCCAGAAACCTTGCAAATTCCCAAGAGAAAGGGGGCAAAAGGGTTCAAGGCCGTGCGCACCAAACCCCCGGCAAGCTAAATCTGCGACCTGCGACCCAGCGACCTAGTCGCGAGGTCGCAGAGTCGCAATTTTCTCCAGTTTTACAGATTTGCGACCTGCGACCCAGCGACCTAGTCGCTAGGTCGCCAGGTCGCACTTTCCTTTGTTTTCGCTAGATCTGCGACCTAGCGACCCAGCGACCTCAGGTCGCCAGGTCGCCAGGTCGCAAGATCGCGCCCGGGCCCTGTTTGTGTGATCTGCGACCCAGCGACTCACCAGTCCAGTTTTGCTTTAACGCATTTAGGTTTTGTCACTGAATTGTAACTGATTTTTATTCGCCATGACGTTCTTATCGTGGGACTCTTTTCTGAATTTGACAGGTGAAGATATAGAGTGCATACCTGTGCTCTCGGATTCTAGTGACATGGCGCCCCCGCGGTCTCGGAGAAAGGACAAGGGAACAGCGGAAGAGACTGATGAGCTGGTGGTGGTGTCCCCACCCCCAATATTCCGAGATACATTATGTACTTTTTCGAAAGACGACAGCATGAGGTGGTACCAGATTTATCAGGAGTTCGCCAAGTTGCCGGAAGAATTTCCGGAAGACCTCCCAGACCGAGAAATATACTTGGCGGTAAAGAGGTCCAAACTACATCTGGCAGGGGCACATCCAGCCATATTCCCATGTCCGGAGATCATAGACTGGATAATACAAAAGACAGACCCAGAAAAATTTGTGATCAGAGATCACGAAGGCAGAGCTTTCACTACGCTGGTAGGCTCATATGCACACCTTTATTATTCACTACCGCGCCCAAACCAGCACTTTACTCGAGAATGGGCTGCCACTCACGCCGTCCCGATCGTCGATACTATTAAACAATGGTGGGAGGAGCCCGAGAAGTTCAAAGTGAAAAAGAACCAGGAATACCCAGTGGCAAGCCTAAGAAAAGTTTATAAATTGGTTGCTGCCATGCTCTGCAGGCTTTACGGGCGCCCAGATTGCTCCACTTTCAACGGCAGTTGGGCCACTATTATGGAGTATGTGACAACGCAGGGGACCCGTTTTAACTGGGCCGGCATACTGATGACGTCGCTGCAGACCAACTTGAACTCGGCATTGGCTCCGGACGAAGGAATGCCTGCTGAATTTTACATGGCTTCATACCTATTAGATGCGGTGTGTGCCCGAGTGGAGTTTGACGGCTGGGAGCACAACTGGGACCCCGAGAACACGCGCGCAATCCATCTACAACTTAAAGTATTCTGGGAGTCTAAATACAAACAGGACCTAGATCGGATCTCCCAAATATTTGTTCCCGCTCTGTACAGGCATTTATTTGGCCAAGACGCCCCTTGCATGTCATGGCGGGCCAAGGAGACCCTGGTTAAAGTGGCGCACTGGTTCCCTTTCCCTGAGTACACCTTCATCCAAGTCTTTGGAACTTACAAGGCGCCACATGTTATGCCTCGTTTCGTGACGGACAAAATGCTGATGCAGGAGGTGTGCTTTCAGATGTCACATGGTTTCTCCAGCATCTTGTCTAAGGGAAAAAAGAAGCCATGGCCCACTCTGCCCCTCACTATTGGTGCATTCACAGTTAAAGACTTCAAGGAGGTGCTAGCAGAAGCAGACGCAATGAGAAGTTATCAGCTGGGGGCAATTGAACACCGAAACTATGACCCAAAGAGATTGGTCCCTGAACACTGCCGGAGAGCCAACCTCAGGTGGACTTATCAGCATCTCGAACGCCCAGCAGAAGATGAGAGAAGAAACTGGTATAATGCTCAAAGACAACTTGCTCCGGGGGTTGACGTGGTCCAGGAAGACTCGGATGATCAGAACTTAGAAGACAGAAGACGTCAGTTAGGAGCTTCTTCTTCATCCATGCTCGAGAAATCCCGAATCAACACAGGGTCAACTCCATCCGCCAAACAAAAGGAGGCAGAAGCAAAGGCCCAACAAGAAGCAAAGGCCCAACGGGAAAGGGAGAGGAAGTAAGCAGATGAGGCGCTCGCTCAAAAGTACCGCGCGCACAAAGAAGAAGGCGGCAAGAGGCCGAAGAAAAAGACAAAAAGAGAGACACAAGCTGCCGGCGGGCGGGCGTAGGCGGCGAGGAGTTGACAAGGCGGAGGGCGCAGGCATGGCAGCCGAGAAGCGGTGCTTGTGGGCGAACAAAGGAAGAGGAGCCGAAATAGAAGCATTGCAGAGGGGCCTGAACGACATCAACAGCCGAACGAGCGGTATAATTTGAACGAGAAGAAAGGCGAGATAGAAGCGACGGCCAGAAGGGCGAGAACGGCGGGAGAGAGGAAGAGTAAGAGAAGAACACAGAGGAAAGAGAGGATGACACGCTAGATGATCTTGAAGTAACTCCTCTCGACGTACCTTTGGGCCGTACACAACTCTCTGATGTTAGATCGCCCCAGAGACAGGAAGAAGATGTGTTCAACCTGACCAGACTCACATTTGATCAGTTTTCGTTCAAGATCCGTCAAGAGAAGAGGAGGTCGTTGGCACATGGTCCCTCTGCATCATCTGCAGTATCCACAGGTAAGGATATAGTTTTGGATACCAAGACTAATCCGGTAATGATAGCGTCAGCAGGTACTGCCTTCGCTGCGGCTACAGAAGAGAATGTAACCCGGATGAGTAGAGAAATAGTAGCTCTACAAAACAGACTACACGCAGCTGAGCAACGCGAAAAGATGGCAGAGAAGGAGAGAGCAGCATTGCAAGCGGAAGTCCATCAACTTCGAAACCAGGCTCTGCCAGCAAATGAAGTCTCACTTGCCATTTTCAAGGAGTGTGAGGTGTTGGAGATGACTATGAGACAGGTATATGGTGAGATGTTCACCATCAAGCAAACAGTCGCTCCTCTGGCAAGAGCACGAATGGAAACCAGGCAAAGACAAGATCAGCTCAAAGAGGCTTCACAGGCTTTGGACGGGATGATGGGTTGGACCATTCAGTACCCTCAGGCACCTGAAAATTTGCCTAAGAGGGACTGGATCCACACGCAGGATGCGAAAGTTCAACTCCGCATAGCGATGCAATCTAGAGACAAATTGACTAAAGACCTGGACAAAGTGATGTCCTCGTACGACCATCTGATTAGTGGTATCGACTCAATGCATACGCTGCACCACATCCCATCGCTTGGAGCATTAGAGGAAGAGAAAACCTAGGAACAAGTAAACGAGGATATTCAAACATTCTTGCAACCCATCAAGCAGGCCGCAGCTGATCCGGAGCCCTCCGCATCTCAAGAGCATCTCAGTCAATTCATCGCCGCTCCAGCGCGGATTTATACCAAGCTTGCGTCGCTCTCAAATCAGATTGGACAGAAGAGGGAGATCCTAGTACCAAACGCTTTGGAATGCGTGTATAGGTTGAAAGAGGAGGTGCCCCTGGTGTCCCCCATAGCGGCAGAGTACCAGGCATGGCAGGATTTCCTTAGGGAACAACAGGTTGACATTAACAGTTCGCGTCCCGGCAGCAGCAAGTCCTGAGCAGCAAGAAGAACCAGGTCGCAAATCGCAACAACAGGACAGGTCGCAGGTCGCATCATCTACCCAGGTCGGAGAAGGAGTTGGTCGCAAGGTAGCCCAAAAGTCAAGAAGGTGAACAGTCAAGGAAACCCAACAGACAATTTTGGCATTATAAATACTCCTACGGGACATTGTACAAGGGCTTTTTCTTTTGGGAAACTCAGGAGCTACAAGCATTGTATTTAAAGATCTGACACTTGAGCATATGAATATAGAATCTTGTTGAAATACCCTATGGTTATGATGTGTTTTGCTTTATGAACACTTTGTGTATTTCTTTCAACAGTTTCAGAATATCCTATGATTAATGAATCTGTTCTGTTCATGATATCTTTTATATTTCATGGCTATCCATGTTGTATTAATGATGTTAATCTTATTATCTGTTATATTAATAAATGTTAATAAACTAGATTGTTAGCATTTCGTTTCATCTTTCAGGAAGTGCAGAGGTATCTTATCATCAAGAACTATTTTTTGTGTGATCAGACCACTGTACAAGCAATTACCCCACAAAAGATGTGTTGCTAATGACATCTCTTGAGGTGTATGTGCTTTATCTATAATCTTTCTACACATAGTGTTTAATTCATGTTTAACACGTTAATCTCGTATTCTATATCAGGTGAATAAGTGTATGTTCGCAGGTTCAATCAGGTTCTTTTGAGACCGAAGAGAAGTCATCTTAAGTGGTAGCCGGACCCACATTCCGGACGGGATCCCTACTCCAAACGGTTTAAGGTCTAATTGGGACTTTCTACCGGGGAGATCCCCTACTGTTGGCCGGACAAATTTTCCCGTCAACAAAATTGGCGCTAGAAGGAGGGCCTGAATGGCAGCCTCCCAGCACACAACAAACATCCCATCACAAACTCCCCAAGGGGAGGTCACAAACAATGAAACTAACCCTCCTCTTCCAGAAGATATTCCAGGGAGGGAGCTTCGATATTATGAAATCACTAGGGAGCAGCTGAGAGCCTTACGCCCAACTGCCCGAGATCTTGTCAACCAGTTACGGTTCACTCCAATCATGGAATACCTTACCCATACTAGGACCCCCCCCGAGAACATCACCCGTAACGGTGCCATTGCAAGTACTATACCCGAGCTCGTGAATCTCATGTTGGAAGACCTCGCAAATGCTGTTGAGGAAAATGATCCTGTTCTCCAAGAGGGTGAAGAGTTTGCTGACACCGGGCCTTCCCCCGACTTGCAGCCTAACCAGACTCGACAAAACAACAACCAGGCACACCCCCTACCCGGGGATGGTGAGGGTGGCAGAGGCCGGGGAAATGTAGACAGGGGGAATAGGGCTCGTAGAAATGAAGGAGATAGAAATAGAGGTCGGGGGGCCGGAGGCAGAGGGGATAGAGGCCGAGGTCAAGGACATCAAGCTCACAACCATCAACCAAACCCAATAAGGCCACCTGTACACAACTTGGGATATCTTAGAGATTTTCTGCACCGTGGGAGACACCAAGACGAAAATTCCCGTCATGAGTTAGAAGCATCTGTCTCAGGTTCGGGAGATGAATCTGAACATGAGTTTAGGCAACACCAACGGGCTAGGCGAGTGCAACCCCTAGCTTGGATGGTTCAATCCCCTTTAAATCTCCAAGGCCCACTCCAAGATTTGCCTAGGCATCCGGAGAAACATCTACCAAAGTTCGACCCTGAAAAAGGTACCCTAGCTGAAGATCATATTAGCAGCTTCTATTTGTCTCTTCAAATCATGAGAGTCCAGTCCGATGATGTCGCATGTCGACTGTTTCCCCATACCCTCGAAAACAAAGCAGCCACATGGTACCGCTCTCTCCCCAGTGCCTCTATCACTTCGTGGGAGCAATTCCGTCGCGCATTCCTGCATAAGTTTTCAGAAGATAAAACTCCTTCAATGCTTCTCACTGAGTTGAGCACCATCAAGTGTCATAAAAAGGAAAAAGTGAAAGACTTCAACCAACGCTTCGCCACTATACTACAGAAATTTCCTCCGAACCTAGCATTGGATGACTCAATCACTATTGACTACTATACCAAAGCCCTACCTAGAGACATTGCTGTGTTCGTTAAACGCGAAGCCCGTGCTACTCTCACGTCTAATTATGAGGCTGCTCTCGCCATGGAGAAATACATGCTTTCGATAGGAGCCATCGATCATGAAGGGAGAGATGACCACAAGCCTAACACAAAAAGAGGTCAGTCCTCCACTCCTAAGACTACTGATAGGGACAGAGATGCTTTTGATTTTGAAAGCATGGCCAAAACGCTAAAGAATTTAACAAACGAAGTTACTGACCTAAGGAGAAAAGGCACAGAAGCTACAACTAGCACTAGACCACCCAAGCCTTTTTTCAGAAAAAGTAATCCCAACACTAACAAACCTCCGTCAAACACAAATGCCGCTCTCAATGTGGAGGAGATCGGGAAAGACAACTTCTGCTCATTTCACCAAGCTGCCCACTCTGAAAAAACGTGCCCTCAATGGATTGGCAGCATGACAGCAGTGGTTAATCAACTTTTAGATGACCAAATCCCAGGAGATGTCACGGAGGATGATGTTTCAGATCATGAGGAGGATCCACCCCATAACGACGAACCAGGATCTTCTATCCTTGCTTTTGACATAATTCGAGGTGGAGAGAACCTTAACCCCATTGATATTTACATGGCAGATGTTCCCAAAGATCAGCCCGTACGAAATTATAGTCTCAGAAGCAAAGGACCTGTCCCTGAACAGTCTTATGAAGACAAGAAAAGGGCCTTTCTAAGGAAAATCCTGCCCCCGGGTAACGGAAAACAATCTGCCACAGAGAAACACCCGAATAACGCTACCCGGGTAAGTCAAAAGAATAAACTTCCGTCAGAACCCTCTAAGACTTCTGTCGAACCTAGCCCTCAACCAGAGCCCAGCTATAACATTGTTGAAGATATGAAAAAAACAAGAGCAAACATTTCTCTCTATGAGTTGGCCCGCATTACTAACCAAAAGGAGCTCATTCTTAAGGCTTTCGCAAACACTTCGGCTACGAAGACTGTAAGCAACGCGTCTGCGCAAGCCGGACCAGAGGTGCAATCCATAGTAAACGCCATCAATACAAACTCAAGAGGATCCACACCTTCCTTCCTGTTGTCCTTCGAGATTTTTAACTTCAATGTCCACAACTGTCTAGTCGACTCCGGTGCCTCTACAAATGTCATGCCTTTATCCGTTTGTAAGAAACTCAACATCCGCCCGGAGAAGACTGATGCAAAAATTATACAGCTCGATAGATCACAAGTACCCGCCATAGGAGAATTGAACAATGTCATTATCCGCTTGTCATCAGACTCTAGGGTCCATCAGTGCATCGACATTGTGGTTGTCGATATTCCAGAAGCATACGGCCTATTGCTCAGTAGAGATTGGTCCAGCAAATTACAAGGCTACTTCGCCACCGATTGGTCCCACTTGTGGCTCCCTTACAAAGGACGGAATAATCAAATCAGGGTAGAAAGTGAACCTTATATGAAACACACCGTTACTGATCTGGACGCCGTTAATGAACCCATCAGCTTTGCACAAGAAGAGCTCGGCATGTGTCTTCTGGAGTCCATATTTGGATGCTACCAACCCCCCCAGTCTCCTATAGGCCCCGAAGTTCAATCTGAGGTAGCCTTCGTCGTTGAACAACAAGTAATTCCTGACTTATCACCCGCAGAAACTCCTTCACAGCCTAGTGCCCTGAAGGAGCCAGAAAGTGACCTATGGACCTTGTATTATGATGGATCCAAGACTAATGACGGAGCTGGTGCTGGTTGCATCTTGCTTGACCCGCATAAGAATAAATCCTTGATCTCATGCCGGCTAGAGTTCCAGTGCACCAACAACTCGGCTGAGTACGAGGCATTAATCCTCGGGCTTAAAAAGGCACTGGACTTGAAGGTAAAATGTTTGCAGGTCATTGGAGATTCCGAAATCATCACCCGCCAGGTACGCAACACTATTCATTGTTTATCTCCACATTTAAAGGCGTATCAACAAGAGGTATGGCGTTTGATTTCTGGTTTTGATGCATTTGGAATAAAATCTGTCCTTAGGATGCACAACGCAGCAGCAGATACTCTGGCCAATGCTGCTGCTAGATTCACGCCTTTGAGGGACGGCTTTTCTATTGAAATTGTATATAGGCCCTCTGTGCCAGACGATATTTCTAATTTACGCGTGTTTAATGATGATCAACAGATTTTGGATTTTATGTGCAACGCTGAAGTATTCAAAGACGCGGCAATTGATGAGGAAGAACATGAGCGTGCGTTACAGAAAAAGAATGAGGAACACAGAGAGAACATTATGCCCAAGGGGGTAGTATCATTAGAAAAGATGTTTGATCTGCAAAACCGATTCCGCAGGCCTCCGAACACCAAAGTGCAAAGTTCCATATTGGCTCATCGGCAAGTCAACTTGGGGTCAGATGAGAACCCTAAGTTTGTTAACCTTGGCAAAGACTGTAGTGATGAAGAGGCACGGGCTTTCACCCAGCTATTCCGGAAGTATCGTGATGTATTTGCCTGGACATATGAAGATCTACGTACATACGATACTCCTATCATTCAACATGTAATACCCATGAGGGAAGGAGTTAAACCCTTCCAACAGAAACTCAGGAAAATACATCCAGCTTTGGAGCCAATGATTCTAAAAGAACTTAAAAAGCTTTTAGATGCTCGCATCATTTTCAAAGTTTGTCACTCCACGTGGGTGTCGAATCTGGTACCTGTGCGAAAGAAGTCTGGTGAAATTCGCTTGTGTGTAGATTTCCGCAATGTGAATCGGTCCTCAAACAAAGACAACTACCCGGTGCCCCCCATGGAACAGATATTACAAGCTATGTCTGGATCTGAGATGTTTTCCCTATTGGACGGCTTCTCCGGCTATAACCAAGTTTTGGTAGCTGAACCTGACAGATTGAAAACCACATTCCGGACAAAATGGGGAACCTTTGCTTTCAGACGCATGCCCTTTGGATTGATCAATGCGGGAGCCACTTTCCAACGAGCTATGGACATAGCCTTCCGCGGTCTAATAGGGCAGAGCGTGGTGGTTTATTTAGACGATGTTACTATATTTTCAAAATGCAGGGGCGATCATTTACGTCACCTTAGACAAATCTTCGATAGATGCAGGAGGTATGGAATATCACTCAATCCTAAAAAAAGCGTTTTTGCTGTGGCAGAGGGAAATTTGCTAGGCCACATTATCACTAAACAGGGCATTGTGGTTGATCCAGAACGGGCTAAAGCCATTGCTCAGATTCCGCCCCCGAACAACAAGAAAGCAATGCAATCCTTCCTGGGGAAGATTAATTTTGTCCGTAAATTCATTTCAGATTTTGCGCAAATTGTCAGGCCACTGCAGGGAATGATTAAGAAGACTGCTGCATTCAAATGGAATCCCGAAGAGAAAGAGGCTTTCGAAAAAATCAAAAGGGCTATAGCTGAAACTCCTTCCCTCCAAAGTCCAGATTTTGATAAAGGTTTCATCCTATACACTTTCGCTTCAGATTCCTCGCTTGCGGCTGTCCTCACACAAAAAGATAATAACAACGATGAACGGCCCATTTATTTTATGAGCACCGGTCTACAGGGAGTTGAATTAAACTATCCGGAAATTGACAAGCAAGCCTATGCGGTTTATAAGGCAGTAAAACATTTTAGGCCCTACATCTTGAAAAGTCACGTCACGGTTTTTGTACCGCACCCAGCAGTCCGCTCACTCTTCGTACAGCAAGAACTAGGCGAAAGGCGGGGCAACTGGATGGCATGTTTACAAGAATACGATTTAGGGTTCAAACCAGCACATACCGTCAAAGGACAGGGCTTATGTCAAATGGCCGCAGAGGCTGCAAATACACGCGAAATGGAAGAAGAATGTTGGGAACAAGAAATCGACATGTATCAGAGCGACCATGTGCCCCAGCAAAATAGCCCTTCTTGGTATTCTGACATTTCAAGATATCTGGCCCAAGGCACGATGGACCCTGCTCTTACTGCCCGACAGAAGCGCGCAATAAGATTAAAAGCCGCATCTCACCAACTGATCCAAGGTAAGTTATTCAAGAAACACCACGATGGGGTCCTGCTACGCTGCTTGGAAACTGACGAAGCACAGAAAATCTTAACCGAGTTACATGACGGACCAGCTGGAGGTCATTTTTCCGGGGATACCACTGCCCATAAGATAATGCGTGCAGAATATTATTGGCCTACTCTTTTCAGAGACGCGCATGCACATGTCCGGAAATGCATTCAGTGCCAGAAGTTCGCCAACCGAGAAGCACGGCCTGCCGCACCACTACTCTCAGTAGCAGTAGAGGAACCTTTCCAACAATGGGGTTTGGATGTAATTGGGGAAATCATACCTCACTCTTCTAAACAACATCGATATATCCTTACGGCTACTGATTACTTCACCAGGTGGGTTGAGGCAATACCGTTACGCCGAATCAACGATCAAGAGGTAATAGAATTCCTCACGCATTTCATCATGACCAGGTTTGGCGTTCCGACTTCTTTAGTTTTTGATAATGCGACTTATTTCTCATCTTTTAAGTTATATGATTTTGCGCTGGAAAATGGAATTATTCTGAAACATGCTGCAAACTACTACCCCCAGGGAAATGGTTTAGCTGAGTCCACTAACAAGAACCTTATCCGTATTATTAAGAAGACTCTCCTATCCCACCAGCGAAATTGGCACAATGCCCTTCACAATGCACTGTGGGCTGACCGTATTACTCCCAAGTCTTCTTTAGGCACCTCCCCATTTTTTCTCGTGTATGGAAAAGAAGTTGTCCTCCCTTCTCATCTATCTCTCCCAGCCCTCCAACTGTCCCAAGAATGTCATGGTACTCCGTGTCCCACCTTGCAAAACCGAATCGACACCTTGCTGAAATTGGAGGAAGAAAGGCAAAAGACCCGGGAAAAATTTGCCATCCATCAGAGCCGAATCAAAAGATGGTTTGATAAAAAGTCCGCGGGAAACAAAACTTTTGAGGTAGGAGACCTGGTCCTTAAGTGGGATAAAGCCCATGAGGAAAAGGGAAAGCATGCCAAGTTCCAAGCACTTTGGACAGGCCCGTTCCAAATTAATGAAAAGATAGGTTCCCACACATTCAGATTACAAACCCTTGATGGACGAGTCGAGGTCCTCCCGGTAAACGGGCATGACCTCAAGCACTATTTCACTTAACAGCCCTTCGAGGGCTGTCTGGTTTTGTACCATAGTTCCTTGTCTTTTGTTTGTTTATATATAAAAATAAAAATAAAAATAAAAAAATAATAAAAAAAAAAAAAAAAAAAAAAATAATAATAATAAAAAAAAAAAAAGAACCTAAAGGAGGATTTGTTAGAACTACGCAGATTGGCATACTGCAGCAGGTTCTCCGCTGATGGAAGGCCTTTCCCGATAAACTCAAAGGCGGCGGAAGTTGTTTGCCCTCTACACCTAGAGGTAGCACATTACCAAGCACAAGTCGTCAAGCAGGGGAACTCACCTCGCCAGGCTGAGAGGGTGTCCACGAAAGAAAATGCAGTGTAAATGGTAACCGGACCAAAAGGGAAGAGAGATACTCTAAAACGACGATAGGGCATCTGGGAAAAACCAAAGTCCTCATACCAGACCAGGAGCAACCTCTCTGCAAGCAAGATAAGTCGGGATCCCTCATCCGCCCAGGCTAAATAGCCATTTCAAATAAGTGCCATGAGCACATTTAAATAAGTGCCTCAGGCACATTCAAAATAAGTGCAACAGCACACAAATAAGGGTAAAGGTTTGAGAAAGGCTTCCTGCGCAGAGAGGTGATGTAACGACTCCGCCGGGGTACTGACCAGGCTCGCTGGCAGCGGAGCAACGTTCACGATTCCTAGGCAGTGACTCCACCGGGATCGAGAGGTTCGCTGGCAGCGGAGCAACACGATGAGGACAAAATAATCGTACCAGACCCTATAGCCGCCTAGAGTTCTCCAACCCTTCCAGTCCGGAGACCTGAAGAAAGAATTTGTTTGAATGGCGCCCAACCGGACCAGCAAGCTCGGCAACTCAGCTGGACGACCGAAGGCTAGGAAATGGAAACCACATGGTAAAAGAGGACAGTTAGCATAAGCCCCTCCCTCCCCCCACTAAGGCTAACTATCAGCAGAGACTCTGAGTTCGTCCAGTGAATCGCCATTTGTTGTAACCTTTACAACACCCTCCAAAAAAGACTACCTTTTTAAAATTTTGGGGCCCCGTAGAACTAAAGAGAAATTGCTAAGTCACTAAGTCGCAAAAGTAGACATTCATGCAAATTGCGACCTTGCGACCTAGCGACCTCAGGTCGCCAGGTCGCCAGGTCGCACATTACATAAACTCATGAAAACTGCGACCTAGCGACCTAGCGACCCAGGTCGCCAGGTCGCTAGGTCGCAGTTCGGTCATTTTTCGAAAATCGCGACTTAGCGACCTTGCGACCCAGCGACCCCAGGTCGCCAGGTCGCAAGGTCGCCAGGTCGCAAAACGCAAGGTTTGACGAATCTGCGACCCAGCGACCCACATTAATGGCCCGCACGTGCGACTTCCTATAAAAGGGGGGTCACAGGTCGCATTATTCACATTCAGCGATTTGTAAGGAAAACGCCTCTGACAGCTCAACTGACGAGTTTTTCCCGGGTAAGTTGCTATTTCTTCCTGCTGTTTCCGTTCTAATGATTTTCTTACTAAACCCATCTCCCCTTGTAGCCTATAAATTTTCTTTTGGCCATGCTTTAATGTTTTCTGAGAATTTTTCCAATTACATATTGCATAAATTACCAAGAACCTCTCTGTTTGCTTTTTCACCCCATGGCATCATCCCCTTTTCTTTAAAATCATGCCACAGCTCTCCCTGGCCCCAGAAACCTTGCAAATTCCCAAGAGAAAGGGGGCAAAAGGGTTCAAGGCCGCGCGCACCAAACCCCCGGCAAGATAAATCTGCGACCTGCGACCCAGCGACCTAGTCGCGAGGTCGCAGAGTCGCAATTTTCTCCAGTTTCACAGATTTGCGACCTGCGACCCAGCGACCTAGTCGCCAGGTCACCAGGTCGCACTTTCCTTTGTTTCGCTAGATCTGCGACCTAGCGACCCAGCGACCTCAGGTCGCCAGGTCGCCAGGTCGCAAGATCGCGCCCGGGCCCTGTTTGTGTGATCTGCGACCCAGCGACTCACCAGTCCAGTTTTGCTTTAACACATTTAGGTTTTGTCACTGAATTGTAACCGATTTTTATTCACCATGACGTTCGTATCGTGGGACTCTTTTCTGAATTTGACAGGTGAAGATATAGAGTGCATACCTGTGCTCTCAGATTCTAGTGACATGGCGCCCCCGCGGTCTCGGAGAACGGACAAGGGAACAGCGGAAGAGACTGATGAGCTGGTGGTGGTGTCCCCACCCCCAATATTCCGAGATACATTATGTACTTTTTCGAAAGACGACAGCATGAGGTGGTACCAGATTTATCAGGAGTTCGCCAAGTTGCCAGAAGAATTTCCGGAAGACCTCCCAGACCGAGAAATATTCTTGGCGGTAAAGAGGTCCAAACTACATCTGGCGGGGGCACATCCAGCCATATTCCCATGTCCGGAGATCATAGACTGGATAATACAAAAGACAGACCCAGAGAAATTTGTGATCAGAGATCATGAAGGCAGAGCTTTCACTACGCTGGTAGGCTCAGATGCACACCTTTATTATTCACTGTCGTGCCCAAACCAGCACTTTACTCGAGAATGGGCTGCTACTCACGCCGTCCCGATCGTCGACACTATTAAACAATGGTGGGAGGAGCCCGAGAAGTTCAAAGTGAAAAAGAACCAGGAATACCCAGTGGCAAGCCTAAGAAAAGTTTATAAATTGGTTGCTGCCATGCTCTGCAGGCTTTACGGGCGCCCAGATTGCTCCACTTTCAATGGCAGTTGGGCCACTATTATGGAGTATGTGACGACACAGGGGACTCGTTTTAACTGGGCCGGCATACTGATGACGTCACTGCAGACCAACTTGAACTCGGCATTGGCTCCGGACGAAGGAATGCCTGCTGAATTTTACATGGCTTCATACCTATTAGATGCGGTGTGCGCCCGAGTGGAGTTTGACGGCTGGGAGCACAACTGGGACCCCGAGAACACGCGTGCAATCCATCTACAACTTAAAGTATTCTGGGAGTCTAAATACAAACAGGACCTAGATCGGATCTCCCAAATATTTGTTCCCGCTCTGTACAGGCATTTATTTGGCCAAGACGCCACTTGCATGTCATGGCGGGCCAAGGAGACCCTGGTTAAAGTGGCGCACTGGTTCCCTTTCCCTGAGTACACCTTCATCCGAGTCTTTGGAACTTACAAGGCCCCACATGTTATGCCTCGTTTCGTGACGGACAAAATGCTGATGCAGGAGGTGTGCTTTCAGATGTCACATGGTTTCTCCAACATCTTGTCTAAGGGAAAAAAGAAGCCATGGCCCACTCTGCCCCTCACTATTGGTGCATTCACGGTTAAAGACTTCAAGGAGGTGCTAGCAGAAGCAGACGCAATGAGAAGTTATCAGCTGGGGGCAATTGAACACCGAAACTATGACCCAGAGAGATTGGTCCCTGAACACTGCCGGAGAGCCAACCTCAGGTGGACTTATCAGCATCTCGAACACCCAGCAGAAGATGAGAGGAGAAACTGGTATAATTCTGAAAGACAACTTGCTCCGGGGGTTGACGTGGTCCAGGAAGACTTGGATGATCAAAACTTGGAAGACAGAAGACGTCAGTTAGGAGCTTCTTCTTCATCCATGCTCCAGAAATCCCGAATCAACACAGGGTCAACTCCATCCGCCAAACAAAAGGAGGCAGAAGAAAAGGCCCAACAGGAAAGGGAGAGGAAGCTAAAAGAAGATGAGGAGGCGCGCTCAAAAGGTACAACTGCAGCACAAAAGAAGAAGCTGGCCAAAGAGGCCAGGAAAGAAAAAGAAGACAAAGAGGCACAAGCTGCAGCGGAACAGGCGCTTAAGGCGGAGTTGGACAAGGCGGAGGCTGAACGCCGAAAGAAAGCCGAGCAGGCTGCTGCAGCTGAACAAAGGAAGAGGGCCGAAATAGAAGCAGCCGCAGAGGCTGAACGACAAAGGAAAGCCGAACAGGCAGCTGCAGCTGAACAGAAGAAGAGGGCCGAGATAGAAGCAGCAGCAGAAGCTGAACGGAGGAGGAAGGAAGAGGAAGAGAAGAACACAGAGGAAAGAGAAGATGACACGCTAGATGATCTTGAAGTAACTCCTCTCGACGTACCTTTGGGCCGTACACAACTCTCTGATGTTAGATCGCCCCAGGGACAGGAAGAAGATGTGTTCGACCTGACCAGACTCACATTTGATCAGTTTTCGTTCAAGATCCGTCAGGAGAAGAGGAGGTCGTTGGCACATAGTCCCTCTGCATCATCTGCAGTATCCACATGTAAGGATATAGTTTTGGATACCAGGACTAATCCGGTAATGATAGCGTCAGCAGGTACTGCCTTCGCTGCGGCTACAGAAGAGAATGTAACCCGGATGAGTAGAGAAATAGTAGCTCTACAAAACAGACTACACGCAGCTGAGCAACGCGAAAAGATGGCAGAGCAGGAGAGAGCAGCATTGCAAGCGGAAGTCCAGCAACTTCGAAACCAGGCTCTGCCAGCAAATGAAGTCTCACTTTCCATTTTCAAGGAGTGTGAGGTGTTGGAGATGACTATGAGACAGGTATATGGTGAGATGTTCACCATCAAACAAACAGTCGCTCCTCTGGCAAGAGCACGAATGGAAACCAGGAAAAGACAAGATCAGCTCAAAGAGGCTTCATAGGCTTTGGACAGGATGATGGGTTGGACCATTCAGTACCCTCAGGCACCTGAAAATTTGCCTAAGAGGGACTGGATCCACACGCAGGATGCGAAAGTTCAACTCCGCATAGCGATGCAATCTGGAGACAAATTGACTAAAGACCTGGACAAAGTGATGTCCTCGTACGACCATATGATTAGTGGTATCGACTCAATGCATACGCTGCACCACATCCCATCGCTTGGAGCATTAGAGGAAGAGAAAACCTGGGAACAAGTAAACCAGGATATTCAAACATTCTTGCAACCCATCAAGCAGGCCGCAGCTGATCCGGAGCCCTCCGCATCTCAAGAGCATCTCAGTCAATTCATCGCCGCTTCAGCGCGGATTTATACCAAGCTTGCGTCGCTCTCAAATCAGATTGGACAGAAGAGGGAGACCCTAGTACCGAACGCTTTGGAATGCGTGTATAGGTTGAAAGAGGAGGTGCCCCTGGTGTCCCCCATAGCGGCAGAATACCAGGCATGGCAGGATTTCCTTAAGGAACAACAGGTTGACATTAACAGTTCGTGTCCCGGCAGCAGCAAGTCCTGAGCAGCAAGAAGAACCAGGTCGCAAATCGCAACAACAGGACAGGTCGCAGGTCGCATCATCTACCCAGGTCGCAGAAGGAGTTGGTCGCAAGGTAGCCCAAAAGTCAAGAAGGTGAATAGTCAAGGAAACCCAACAGACAATTTTGGCATTACAAATACTCCTACGGGACATTGTACAAGGGCTTTTTCTTTTGGGAAACTCAGAAGCTACAAGCATTGTATTTAAAGATCTGACACTTGAGCATATGAATATAGAATCTTGTTAAAATACCCTATGGTTATGATGTGTTTTGCTTTATGAACACTTTGTGTATTTCGTTCAACAGTTTCAGAATATCCTATGATTAATGAATCTGTTCTTTTCATGATATCGTTTATACGTCATGGCTATCCGTGTTGTATCAATGATGTTTATCTTATTATCAGTTATATTAATGAATGTTAATAAACTAGATTGTTAGCATTTCGTTTCATCTTTTAGGAAGTGCAGAGGTATCTTATCATCAAGAACTATTTTTTGTGTGATCAGACCACTGTACAAGCAATTACCCCACAAAAGATGTGTTGCTAATGACATCTCTTGAGGTGTATGTGATTTATCTATAATCTTGCTACACATAGTGTTTAATTCATGTTTAACACGTTAATCTCGTATTCTATATCAGGTGAATAAGTGTATGTTCGCAGGTTCAAGAAGGTTCTTTTGAGACCGAAGAGAAGTCATCTTAAGTGGTAGCCGGACCCACACTCCGGACGGGATCCCTACTCCAAACGGTTTAAGGTCTAATTGGGACTTTCTACCGGGGAGATCCCCTACTGTTGGCCGGACAAATTTTCCCGTCAACACAGGCATAGACGTTCCATCATTCTTCAAAGAAGAGCACATAGCAAGGAACTGGAAAGCCGAGGTTCAAAAGGACTGGCTATAAGACAAATGGTATGCTCCCCTATATATTTTCCAAGGTTATTTTACTTGTGAGGGTCGTTATAATAGAATCAATTTGTATCATTTCTATTTCCTAGCACATTTGGATGGGAAAATTAGGATCAATCCCTGTTTCTACTTGCTGGAGAACCTCAAGCACATGGATGCTAAATACAGAGCTAGAACTAATCCCTCTTGACATTTTTTTTATCGCAAGGCACTAGTTAAGTTTATTATAGAAAGTCAGTTGGTAAAGCTTAAGAGATCATGGGATAATTTTGTTTTCTGGGGAGGGTTCCAACCTTAGCCTGCCCATATGAAAAGAGGTATACCTCAAACCATCAGGGGGATAAATAAACCTCAGGCTCAAGCTCCTGTTCGGACTCCCATTATGTTTGAAAACTTAGAGGCTCCATTTGCCTCAGCTTACCCAAAAATCCCCAAGGTCCATCAAAGGAAAAATGCTCGGTCTTAGAAGTTAGAGTCTCCATCGTTGAAACGCCGAGAGGTTGACATTGACTCCACTAGTTTTTTAGTTTTACCCTCAGAAAACACCCCTTCAGACACAACTATACCTGAATATTTAAAGGGAAAAAATCCAATAACAGAGGAAAGGGAAAATGAATCTGCATTTGAAATTCCCAAACAGGGTAATAAGCACACTAGGCCAACAAATAAGCTACGATATAAGTTCAATCTCAGAAGCAACTCGAAGTTAGTTAACCATGTCATTGACATAGATGATGTGCCTCTAAAGGACTTAATTATAAATAAGAAATTCAAAAAATCTAAGAAAGGTCCTATAGAATCTAAGAAAAAGTCCACAAGCCCTCACAAGAAGAAATATGAACATGTTGCCAAAGCAAAGCCCATGGAGAATAAGAAAAAGAAGAAACAAAGATTAAACAAGTTCGATGTGTTACTCGAGGTTTCCAATACCGTAAACTAATATGTTAGGGTATCAGAACCATTTTTGTCCACTTGTTCAAGTCAAAAACTCAGTTTTTTCATTTTGTTGATAGTTGGCCCACTGGTTTTGTATACAATATGAGAATAAGGAGAGTTGAAAATGCCTCTGTCAACAATTTTTGAAAGGCATGACAATTTTTTTTCAAATATTTTGAAAAAACTATACATATTGGGTAGTAAATGAAACCTACATGAAAATCTTGACAATGTGCCTGTCAACAATTTTGAAACAGAAAAACTGGTCAATGAAGGACACTTATAGAGAAATGTCGGCAGCATGATTGTCAGCGATTTTTCTAGAAAATGAAATAGAGACGCTGACATCTCCATTGCCAGCAATATTTGAGAAGACCAACCTCGAGGTTGTCAACGACATCTTATATTAGAAAATTAGTAATATAGACAAGCTTCCTATCAATGATTTTTTTCAAGAAAATCACAGAACAACATGAGACATCCAGGAACTTGTTTTATGGAAACAAAGGAGATAATCTACTGAGTGACATGTTCTATTTTCCAGCTAAGCAGTTGAACAGATCACTCTATTTTTGCCTAGGTTTAAGCAGATTTGCCTACAATTTTTCTAGGGTTCGTTAGATAGTTTCTAAGTCTATATTTTCCATGAATAAACTTAAAATATATTTTTAATATATCAATATTGTAATTATGAGGATTCTATTATGAACTTAAAATATATTTTTAATATCTCAGTATTGTAATTATAAGGATTCTATTTTGCAAACTGTTATGTAAAGCTCTATAAAGAAAGTTTATGAATAATGAAACAAGGTTGGAAATCATTTGAAAAACACTTGTAGTCTAAATATATTTGAGCAATCTTGAATGTATTTATAGTGTTAATGAGTAGTTAGTAGAAAATTCATGTGTTACATCTCTCTGTTAGTATTTCTCTGTCGTGTAATTGTTTTCTTCCATGTATTAGAATGTTAGTTAATGAGATTGGATTTAATTGATGCTCCTTTCTTAAATTACCAGTCATTAATATTTGTTACTCTAGTCATTTATAAACTCTGTTTTCCTCCAGTATCCCTTTCTCCTAAATATCTCAAACAACGAAAGGAATTTTTTCTTCCATGCTTTATACAACTCGCTCATTAGATATGTGATATCATTTGTTTAATATCTGGACTCCATGCCCAATCGTAGTTTTCGAAGATCACCCAACCAAATTTTTATTCCTAGACCTAAATATGGCCACTTGAACTACAATGACCATAGAGTAGTTGAGTTTTATGGAGAGATCCCCCTCTGGGTTGAAGGGCCAACTTTCAACCTAAAAGTGTTTTGAGGTTACCTTAGGGTTTTTCCTTGCAACTAGGGTTTTCCCTAAGTGATAACGTTATTATTCCATCATTTTTATTTGATCACTTGCCCATTATGTTGTCATGGGACAGAGGGGATCATAAGAAATCTTATCCTTTTAAACTCAACTCGAAGTGGCCTAAAATGAATGATTTTGGGGATATGGTCCATAATGTATGGTCTCAGTCATTGCTTCCTCCTCGGCAGAATCATATGACATCCATATGCCAAAACCTTAGAGAGAGTTGAAAAGGGTCACACAGGAATGGATAAGGGGTAAGGAGGGTGAAATTAAAGCTCTTAGGGAGATTGGAATTTTCTTCGATTATTACAATGATCATAAGAACCCCTTATTCTTCAGAGAGGGATATCGAAACAGGATCATTGAATTGGAGGGTAAGAGGAGGCGCATTCTCTGTTCCTGGGAAGAAGACATCCGCATGAAGAGCATGGCGACATGGATAAAAACAGGAGATAAAAATTCCAGATTTTTCCACACACATTTCAATGCCAGGAAACAAATCAATTCCATTAGGTAGATAAGAGATGAAGCGGGAAACATTTCCAGTTCATAGAGATCCATTGAGCATGAGACAATCTCACATTTCAAAGGTGAATTCATGGCATAATAGATTTCTTTCTGGTCGCAAATAAATTTCATTGAAGAGGTTCCAAACATGTTCACTTCAGAGGATAATGACAGATTGGGACAACCAATCTGAAGGGCGGAACTGAAGAATATTTTGAAGGAGTGTGCAAAGGAGAAAATTTGGGGGTTGGATGGTTGGGGGGTAGAACTATTTATTCATTTCATTGATTTGATGATTCTTGATATTTTGGAGGTAACTAAAAAATCCAAGATTCTTTGATTCATCTCAGGGGCCATTAATTCGAATTTCATAACATTAATCCCCAAAAGGGAGAAACCAAGAACCTTTGCGGATTATCGTCCAATATCCATTTGAAACTTGGTGTACAAAGTGATATCAAAATTGATTGCGAGCAGGTTGAAGCCAATATTGTTGAAGCATATTACAGAGGAATAATTTGGTTTCTTAGAAGGTAGAAAAATACAAGATTCAATTGGTATTGCCAAGGAGATGATGCACTCTATTAAATATCAGAAACAAATAACATGCCTACTAAATTTAGACTTGAGAAAGGCAGATGATTTCACAAATTGGGAATTCCTCTATTTGGTCTTGATAAAATATGGTATGTCTATATTAAATGGATTTTTTCATGTTGCAAAACTACTAATTTCGTTGTCATAATTAATGGCTTGGCTTCTCAATTTTTCAATGCATGCAAAGCAATTATACAGGGTTTTTCCCTGTCACCATTGCTCTTTCTCTTAGTTATTGACCGTTTCAGTAGAAAAATGAGGGTGGCAAAGGAAAATGTTAAAGGGATTAGAGTAACCAAAAATATTTCCATCACTCATTTAATGTTCATAGATGATTTTTTACTCGGTGGGAGAGTAGAGTATCATTCGAGACCTTTGGTGTTGCTTCTGGTTTATGTATTAATGAGAACAAATCGAGCTTGTTACACGATGGAAGTGAGGATATTATAACAAAGGATAAATGTGACCTGTTTGGGGTCGCATATTCAAACCTCGACGATGGTTTCACCTACCTTGGGTATAAGATGAAACCGAAAGGATACTGTAACCAAGATTGGTCATGGCTAATTGAAATATTTCACAAAAAATGGATAGTTGGAAGTATAGATGGTTGCCGATGGGAGGAAGGACGATAATTCTTGGTGCTACAAAAAATTTCAGTATATTGGATGCATCTTTATTTATTGTTCAGAGAGATCATCCATAAGATAGACACTATCGTGAGTCGCTTCTTATGGGATGGAGCGCAACTACAAGACAATTCATATGGTACAATGGTCAACACTTGCAAGGCCAATGGAGGAAGGAGGTTGGTGGTTCATTGATACATCCACATTTAATAAGGCTTTGATCATTAAAAACACGTGGAGGGTAGTGTCTGGGAATGGTGTATGGTCTCATAGCATTAAGGAAAAATACATGTATGGTCAAACTTTCTCCTCATTGATTAGTATCGGTGCCAAGAAGAAATCTGTTTTATCACACATCTAGAGAAGTATGATGAACACTCTTCAATGGATGTTGGGGTTTAGTCATTAGGAGGATGGATATGGATCCAAGATCAAAATTTTATTAGATGCCATCATGGGGATGACTGGAATTTATTTCTTATATTTAAGTTGCTGATTTTCATGCAAAAAAATGACATTATCCTCTTGCAATAGATATATCAAACACAAACACAAAACATTGATCATCAGAGTTGGATAAGGGTTGAATATTTAGGCTTACCGGAGACATATTATGAGGAATGGGGGTCATACATCGTAAAAATTTGCTCTACTAGCATCACTCTTGGTGATAAATAGGACTGTATGATATGGGGGGGGGGATGAAAAATAAGCATTCGATGGTCCAAGAAATCTATTTGAAGCTACCAAGACTTGGCAACATTTTAAACTATAATAAGCGTCTATAGGACATATGGAGTTGGAATCTCTCGAATAAATTAAAATTTTCTGGTTGGTTGGATACTCATGATCATATTTTAACTTGGAACAACTTACAAAAGCATGGTTTCATTGGCCCTAGTATTTTCCCTCTATCCATGAGGGGGGCATAAGATACAAATCATCTATTGATCAAATGCACATATGCGAGGCTGATTTAGGATGGGGTAATGGAGGAAATGAAGCTGCCTTTCGCTGGCACTATTCAACCCTTACACAAATGTCTTCTGTAATGGTTCATATCACATAGGAAGTACAAGTACCTCCCATTATATATCATATGGATTATATAGCG
Organism: Pinus albicaulis; assembly: GCA_034641835.2. NCBI lineage: Eukaryota > Viridiplantae > Streptophyta > Pinopsida > Pinales > Pinaceae > Pinus > Pinus albicaulis. Next base: position 1,390,365,601 of record CM076572.1, on the reverse strand, counting down.
AAGTACAAATGCTAGAATTTTCGAACAAAAATTACGATTGCCAGTGAAGACATTATCAAGATAGTTTCTTTTTTCAATGATATTGACTCGGTGATCAAGTCTAACAGGGATAAGAAATGAAAATTCATTGATATTTGGAAAGAATATCAGGTTGATTTTTTTGACGGAGAAAGCAATATAAGGAAATGCAGATGTGGTGCAGTCATAGTTACTGAGCCTGATAAAATTTTCCACTTTTGGTGGGAGGGTGGAATGTGATCTAACAATAAATATGGGATTACAATGTTAAGGGGATTCATTATTGCAACAAAATGACTAAGGTTAGATAAAATACAAGTATATGGAAATGCAAAAGGAGTCATTGACTCGGTAAATGAGCATACTAATTTCAACCCCGCCATTCTTGCAAATTAGATGATGAGGATATGGACCGTGATAAGGAACTTTAATCATATACAGTTCCAACAAATATACAAAGAACAAAATTGGACAACATACCTCCTTTCTAAGCGAGGTATTTCGAAGGAAACAGGTAATTTTTTTTTCTCAATTTTCAAGTAGGGTACTAGGTAAACACGGTGAACATCAACTACTCTTAGGAGAAATTTTAGCATAGAAATGATTCTAATGGAAGTTTTGTTTCTTTAGAAAATGGAAGTGTTCATTTTTGAAATAATTTGTAAGGGTTTTAAGCTACATTTTGATGCTAAAAAAGACTCTTTTTGTAGAACAGGAGAACATATATTTATGGGTATATGAATGATAATGTAACAAAGAGGGCGCTCTGCAACAGAACTGGTTAGGGTTTTGGCAGCTCTGCAACGGAGCCGACTGACCTCTTACAGCTCGACTGACAACCCTGCTCTAATGCTCATGCTCCTCTTAGCACCCTGATACTGCTCTCTCTCAATGGATGCTCCTCCAGGAGGGGCAGGATCCTCCCCCCCTCCTATCATTCTACCTTATGACGCAAACGCCTTTGCCAATATGGCTACCTCTGCTCAAACCCCATCCTCTGCTACTGTAGGTGAGGCTGTCAATCTCAATGACGCACCAAAGTATACGAAGACCTCCCACAATGCATATGAGTCACTGCCAAAAGCCTCCTCGGCCACCTACATCTCGATAGCGGCAGAATGAATAAAGACAGATCTTCCAAGTCATCACATCAATGAACATATTCAGTTCATGAAGGATCACGCCCTTATAGGAAAATTTATAGGCCTGTGGCCGACCGAAAAGGTGCTTCAGGGCTGGATTTCTTCCAAATGGAAGCCTAAAGGACATGTGACTCTGCAGCTTGGTCCCAAAGGTTTCTTTACGATGATATTAAACTGTTTGGAGGACAGAAACCATATTTTTTATGGGGGACCATATTTCTTCAACTCAGCTGGCCTCTATCTTCGTGATTGGATAGAAAGATTCAACCCGGACAAGGAATACTTCAACTGGGCACCAGTTTGGATTCGCATGTAATCTCTACCGTTAGAATATTGGGATGAAGAAACCCTCAAAGACATCGACAATGGATTGGGGGAGTTCATCAAGATAGCTGAAGAAACTAAACTTAGAAGGTACACCTCCTATGCACGGATATACATTTACATGCACCTAGCCAAAGCTCTCACGAACTCGGTAAGTCTTTTTCATGACGACTTTGAATGGATTCAAACCATAGATTATGAACATGTACCCTTTCGTTGCAAAAAGTGCCATGAGCACGGCCATCTGTACCGTGATTTCCCTCTGAATAATCCTCCTAACAACTCCTCATCTGCAAAAGGGACAGATGCTGAAGGCTTTACCAAAGTCTCCAATTGGAAGAAGCACTCCAAAAAATCCTCTATAACTCCCTCCACTTCCAACATTCCTTCCACCAACAATAGCTTTGAAATCCTCACCACTCACGCTTCCCAGGAAGGTAATTCCTCTCAACCCTCAGCAAACATCCCAACCTCTGATTCCCCTTGAACCAAATCTACTCCTCCTAACTCCGAACCTTCTAAATCTGTTCATCTTGCCTCCTCCTCCCAATCCAAACTGGACAAAGCCATCATTCTCAGAAGCTCCCAGATGGAAATTGATGGAAATATCCTGTTGGTCACTCAGCAAGATAGCACCAATGAGGAAAAGAACACGCCAACACATATGGAAGAGGAACCCGAAAGCATAGATCTGGGTGATCTGGATATCTTGGCCCTGGAGACAGCTTGCCATCAGCTTATGATAAAATTTCCATTCGGAAAATTGACAGCCTTGAAGTTTCCCTCTTTCGAGCTCAGCAAAGTAACTCTCTCAACATTCAAGCTGGTAGCCACTGGGATGGGAAAAAAATAATGAAGGAAACTAAAAAAAGAGGGCGCAAGTCAGATCTGCAAAGAACTATCATTGTTGGAGAAATGCTCGTGGATTCCGGAAGGTATCCCAAGCTGACCAAGTTCTACCGGCTGCTTACGCATAGTTCCTCATGGAGCTAATCTCATGGAATGTGAGAGGGCTCAATAGCCCCTCTAAACACTGTATGATTAAAAATATGATTTAGAACTACAGACCAACAATCGTTCAAGAAACCAAATGTAATAGAAATTCTCTTGAGTCTATCCTCACTAAGTCCTGGGTGGGCTGTAGATCTATAATGGTTGATGCCTCCAGAGCCTCTGGAGGCCTTGCTATAATCTGGAATCCACAAGTAATCTCTCTGTTTGACTTCCATGCCTCCCACAATTTCATCCAATTTACCTTTCACCTGGTGGGTTCCAACTCCCATGGACACCTTACCAACGTTTATTTTCCAAAATATGCTTAGCAAAAACTTGCTCTGCTGTCCACACTAGCCATCCTCAACTCGTCCAGACGCCATCCACTTTGGATCTGTGGTGGATATTTCAATATGATTACCACCTTAGAAGAAAAAGAAGGCGAAAAAATCAGACTTGAGCTAGACAACATTGGCTTAAAATATTTCATTCAAAGCAACTGGCTAATGGATCTCCCCACCTCCAATGGAATTCATACTTGGACAATCAAAAGAGGGGGATCACAACATATTGCTTCTAGACTCGATCGTTTCCTAGTTTCAGATAATGATATTCACTTTGGAGGGGATTTTCACACTTCAATATTTCCCCTAGCAGGATTAGATCACTGGCCCATTCTTCTGCAATGGACTCGCCCAGGAGCAGCCAACAAAATACCGCTCCGCTTTGAATCCTTTTGGCTTAGCCACCCTGATTTCAAAGGGATGGTAATCACTTCCTGGAATGATTTTCGACCTCCTGAAGGTTCCAAAATGTTCCAATTCCAACAAAATCTCAAACACCTTAAGCTCACCCTCAAAAAATGGAACCACACCAGCTTTGGCAATATCTTCTCCCACCAGAAGGAACTTGAACAACAAATGAGCGAGCTACAACAACACATCATCAATGAGGGAAGATCCGACGCATACACAGTGCTGGAAAGAAATATCCACACCACACTGGATGAACGACGTCAACAGGAGGAGACCCTTTGGCATCAAAAATCACGGATTCGTTGGCTAAAAGATGGGGAGAAAAATACCAGTTTTTTTCATAGATCCACCATTCAAAGGAGAATGCACAACAACATCATCTTCCTAAACAAAAGTAAGGGAGAACGTCTTGAGGATCAAGCAGATATAGAAAAGGAACTCATGGGATATTTCCAAAATATTTTACAGGAACCAGTTGGAAATAGACAACATGACATTCTTACGATCACTCAGCATATACCAAGGCTAATCACCGAGGAACACAATACCATGCTTCTCAACCCTGTTTCTCTTCAGGAAGTTGAGCAGGCAATGGCTTAACTCAAGGATGGAAAGGCCCTTAGACTAGATGGATTCACAGCTAACTTCGTTCACTTCTTCTAGGAGCAGATCAAATGGGAAGTTTGGGACCTAGTGGAAGAATCCCGCTCTCTGCACTGGATTCTTCCCTCCCTCAACACAACATTCCTTGCACTCATCCCAAAGGAGGAGAGCTCCAGTACCCTGGACAAGTACAGGCCAATCTCTTTATGTAATGTCATATACAAACTCATCTCCAAAGTCATTGATAATAGGCTCAAACCACTGCTTCCTCTACTGATCTCTCTGGAATAGACTGGCTACGTGGAGGGGCGTCAAATACTATATGGTATCATTCTCACACATGAAGTGGTCCATTCTTTAAAGCATCTCAAGAAGGTAGGTATGCTCCTAAAACTGGATCTTTCCAAAGCATTTGGTAAATCAAGTTGGAACTACATCAATCAAATGCTCCTCGCATTTGGATTTAGCCCAAATTGGACCAGATGGATCATGCACCTCATCTCAAACCCTCGCTTCTCCATCTTACTCAATGGCAACCCCTCTACTCCCTTCTCCCCCAATCGTGGCATCTGTTAAGGGGACCCCCTTTCCTCCTTTCTCTTTGTTCTCATGGCAGAAGGGTTGGGTCGACTCATTCATCATGCTGCCTCTATCAATTCACTAAGAGGTATTTATCTTCATGATAACCATCCCATCACTCATCAACAATTTGTTGACGACAATATGATTTTCGGACATCCCTCTGTGCAAGAAGCTAACACTCTCAAATCTCTGCTGGATACCTTCTTTGAAGCCTCTAGTACCACTATCAACGCTGGAAAATCTCAAATTTTTTTCTTCAACACTCCAGTCCCCACTTAATGCAATATAGCTCGGCTCCTGGGATTCTCTATAGCTGCTCTCCCCTCTAAATATCTAGAAGCACCTCTCTTCGACTTAGAAATCAAACATACCTCTTGGAGAGAACTCCTTGACAAGATTGAAGCTCGGCTCTCCTCGTGGACCTACAGATCGCTCAACATTGCCAGCAGAATCATTCTCATAAAGTCTGTGCTCCAAGCAATGCCGCTTTATCTTTTCTCCATCATGGATGCACCTAAATGGGTTTTAAAACAGATCCACAATCTTCATTGAAATTTCCTTTGGGGCTCCACTAGGATTAATAAAAAATGGGCACTTGTTAAATGGATAGAGGTTTGTCTTCCTAAATCTGAAGGTGGTCTCGGAATAAGAGATCCCCAGTACAACAATGCCACTATGGGAGCTCGAATCTGGTGGAAATGGCTCTCTATGTCGCACACTCCTTGGGCTCGACTATGGATCGCCAAGTATGCTACTGGAAGACCTCTAGATGATCTTATCAGACTCTCCCCTAATATCTCTGACTCTCTCATTTGGAATTCTGCAAAACAACACATCGCCTTCATTCAAGCTCATAGTTTCTGGGAGATCAACTCGGGTAACTCTTCTAGATTTTGAGAAGACTCTTGGCAGAAATTACCCAAGCTGGCCAATCTATTCCAAAGACAAAAATGGCAAGCAGTCCTTCAACAATCTGCAAACAATCTAGTCAACTACTTTTGGCATCAGCAACCAAGTCAAGGCTTTCGTCACTGGACTCCGAAAGCACAATGGCAAGTGAACTGGCAGAACGAAACCCATGAGGAAATTGACCAAGAACTATGTCAATGAAAAATCAAATTCTCAACCCAAGAGGACAAGCTTCGGTGGGGGTACACTCCTCGTGGGTACTTTACCACTAAAGAAGAATACCAGCTGCTCTATCTCATTGCACCAACTCAAAAGGATAGTCTTTGGATACAAGTTTGGAAACTAGGCATCTGGCCAAAGATTTCCACTTTCCTATGGCTCTTAAGCAAGAAGAGGCTTCTCACCTGGGACAACCTCCTTAAAAGAGGTTTCATTAATCCATCTCGGTGTCCCAATTGCGCCAATCATGCTGAGGACATCTCCCACCTTTTGGATACCTATATAATTTCCAATCAACTGTGGGAGAACATAGATATTTGCTGTAGAAGAACTAGAAGAAGCAAGGGAGACATCATCAATACCATCCGTCATTGGCCCTCTGAGCCCTTTAAGAGCAATCTACTTAACTCCATTTGGGCGTTGATACCTGGTTTCATCCTCTGGACTGTTTGGAAAGAAAGAAATAAATGGATCTTCAAATATGAAAGCTCTCCTCCTGACATTATTTGGTCCAACCCTCGTAGCAACCTTCAAGAAACTATTGCTCTCCAGCATTGGTAGGAATCATACCTCCCCTCCTCTCCCCCTGAAAACATCATTTGGGATAACTGGAACCTTTCCATCAACTCTCTTACCCCTCCCCTCCCTAACTTATCCCCTCATATTGATTCTCCTAGTTCTTGGACTCCTCCTCCAAACAACACCATTAAGATGAACTTTGATGGTGCTTCCAAAGGTAATCCAGGGAAGGCAGGCTATGGAGGTATCTTCAGGAATGAAACAGGCAACAATCTTAAAATCTACTCCATTTCTCTAGGGTGAGATTCCAACAATTTAGCTAAACTTGAAGGATTATGGTAGGGTCTCCTCATTGCAGAAGAAGAGAATTTGTTCCACTTGGAAGTTGAAGGTGACTCTCAGATTCTTATAGAGGCTGCCTTACGCATCCAACATGGCACCCCTACCTCCAAAGTGGCTACCAGCTGGAGGCTTTTGACTAGGTTGGAGCATGTTGAAAATTGGCTCAAAGATCCCCATGCAATTTCATTCAAGCATATCCGCCGCACTGCAAACAAGGTCACAGATCGCTTAGCTAACAAAGGAGTAGATCAACAACTCCTCCTCTTCAAAGGATCTCTCCACAATTCTGATGATGCTTCCCTTATTCATGAATGCACTCTTTTGGTGCACAAGGAACTCTATATCCTAGATGCAGGTGATGGTTAGAGGACTGTTCGTGGCAGGCATTGAAGGCGACAGCTGGCCTGGCCACTTGCCTGCGCCTGACTGCGGTACCTCCGCCTTAAAGGCTCTCATGGTGGCTTGTTTAGTACTCCTCATTCCTTCACGCTGCAATTACTCAGCCTGCTCGTTGCCTTCAATGGAGACCCGCTCCCCTGTTTTCCATTCATTTTCTCTGGCCTTCAATTTGCTTCTGCTCCTTAGCTCCAGTCTGTCGTTTCATTTCTTCTTTCACTTAGCATCCCAGCCCACCAGAGGAGTAGGCCTTCCTTCTCCGCACAGCGAAACTGAGACTTCGGCTTTGCGCAACCTCCATTCTTAGTCTCTGCCGATTATTACTTTGCGAAATTCTTCTCCACTTTCTACTCAGCCCTTCTCGCCCATTGGTTTGGCTTCCCTCTCGTCTCCTTCGGCATCCAGGCCTCCCTCTCCGTCTTCTGACTATCAACGCTCCCTCTCTGCCTTAAGCCAGCAGAAAATGCCACGCAGGCACCGTATGAGGTGCAAAAGGGTTGGAAGTGGTAGGGGAGGTGGAGGAAGGGGTAGCAGTAGCTCTTGTCCGCCCCTCTCTGATAGTGCCGACTACACTTACCAGCCTTCATCCAACAATGAAGCCCGCTTCATCTTCAGCAGTGCCTTGGACAAGCCGCGAGTCACAGCAACAATTTCGGTTGTTTTTCAAGAGGAAATTTCTGGAGACGTAGCTTTTGGTTCCCGAAAGCACAGAAGGAAATTGACCATTTTGGTTATGCCTCCTCCGAAAACCCAAAAATATACTGCCCTCCCTGTTAAATCTTGCTCCCAAACTTCTAGCAATGCAGGCACCAGCAGCGGAAGCTCTGCGCGCGCAGATAAGGAGTTGAAGGAAAAAATCTCTCCCTCTTCTTCTAAGAATTTAGCCCAGCAATCCAAAAAATATGTGGACGACCCGGAAGAAGAATACAACTGCCCAATTGTGGAAGAGATTCCTCCCCACAACGACAGCTAGCCTGATGACCAGTCTACTTCCTCTTTTTTTGGGATTTTTGTCTATGAATCATTGCAAATTTGGAAAATTTAAATGTATTTTCCCTAGTAGTACTAGTATTTTCTGCAACTTCAGTTTCTTGGGACAATGTCGGTATGCTGGTTTCCCGTTTAAGGGTAGCAATTTTTGGGTCGGTTTCCCGGTTAAGGGCGACCTCTACTATGTTTTTTTAAATTTGCTTCCCTCCGGAGTTGGCTAGTTTTGCAACCCTGGAGGTGAATCTCGCTATGTAAATTATGTTCCATATTAATAGATTAAACCAACTTAGAAAAAAAATGTAACAAAGATAGAAGAAGCATGATAGGATAATGTAAAGAGCGAAATCAGATATATGCACTATCCTTTTATTTTAATATAAAGGTAGCGTTTTTCATTATCTTTTTGAAAGCTATATATATATATATATATATATATATATATATATATATATGAAGTTGATAAATATATAAATTAATTAACAAAAATATTCAAATATTAGATATTATTTTTTGGATTCAACTGCATTAAGTAAGTCATTCATCTATCACCATTTCCATGAGAGGTAGTTGTAACTGACTAATTTCTCATGATTTTTGAATAGTCCACTTAGCACTTGGCTTGCACCCAGTAACCTGGACTTCTAGGGAGGTCACCCATCCAAGAACTACTTTGGCTCAAGTGCGCTTAACTGTGGAGTTTTCCACACTATCAAGCCTACTTAGCTTGCTACCTCTTTTGCTACCCCACTTAGCAAATGGGGTAGCAAGCTAAGTGGGCTTATTTAGAGAATTTTTTATATTTATTTGAAGAGGGGCACTTCTCAACTCCACATTGAACATAGACACAATCACACATCGCCCTCATATTTGGCTGTAAAATTCACTCTCTATAATATAATTTTAAAATTTCAGTTGTTATTATTATTTTTCAAAAAGATTGGAATCTTATCCTTTTTTTTTTTTGTTTATTATTATTTTTAAAATTGTTATATATATAAAATTCTAATATATACGTATACACACACACACACACACACACACACACATATATATATTTTTAATTTGAGGTTAATATTTGATATAGTGGCCTTAAGCACCATTGATGTTCCAAATCAAAGCCTCAAAACTAACACTTACACAAAGTTCTATGTACAACATCAATTTTCTATATATATATATATATATATATATATATATATATATATATATATATATAAACACATATACATCTACATATACATCTACATCTACATCTACATCTACATCTATATATACATATACATCTACATCTACATCTACATACACATACACATACACACACACACACACACACACACACACACACACACACACACACACACACACACACACATATATATAATAGAAAAATGATGTTGTACATAGAACTTTGTGTAAGTGTTAGTTTTGAGGCTTTGATTTGGAACATCAATGGTGCTTAAGGCCACCATATCAAATATTAACCTCAAATTATAAAAAAAAAAAAAATGTAAATTTTTGTTGTTAACAACACCTCGACTGATTTAAAGATTTTTAATTGCAATGTTTTGATTGTCCAAATCATGTTTTCAAATAAGTTGTAATTTTAATTTTGAAAAAAAAAAGAATACTAATAGTAACACCACTTTTCAATTTAAGGGTTGATTTTAAAGGTTTTATTTGCAACAATATTGACTATCAAGAGCATGATTTCAAAAAAATTGTAATTTTATCTCCGAAATAGAAAAGTGGGTGATTATAAGAGTACAACTTTTCAATCCAAGAGTTTATTATAAGATTTCTAATTGCAACTTTATAAGGTTTTAAGCTCATAACAACAAAGGGTTATAAATTTAACATTGAAATATGGTGATTAAAGTAATATATATATGAATTTCACACAAAAATATGGATTTTTAGAGATTAAATTCTCTTTTTAAAATCATAGTTCTTCTCAAGTAGATACCATGTTAGACTTACAACTATTAATGAATATAAAAACAAGTAGATGATGCTCTTAGAAAATATCACAAGACTCATTTTCCTTGGCTTATCACATAGCTTCAATTGGGGACCAGATTTATTATTTGAGAATAAATATCATTCTCAAAATTTTCAATGAATATTCCATGAAAGACACTCTTGATGTAGATATCAGTTCCTTTCTTGCTACATTTTCTATAGGTTTTCTTGGCCATTGTAAATTGTGAGCCTCCCAACCAAACTTAGAATTTGGTGTTCACAATTTTTTTTGGATTTATTTAATGATAAATAAAAATTCTGAAACATCAATAGTGATAGGTAAACCAAATTGAAAATGTAAATTTGATACCTAAGAATAAATTCTAGTGGCTAGTTTATAACATAGAGGAGGATTAAAATGAAATTGAGAGTTCGATCTTGATCTAACATGTTTGCACACTTTTCACTTGACGATAATGAGGGATTGGATATAGGTCCTTATTTTTTGGATAACGGTGAAATTCAAGAGAAATATATTTTCAAATAAAGGGCCTCAATGCTTGCCCAAGGATGAAACACAAAAACACCAAATTATGGTTGATCTCGCTAATGTAAATGATTTAGTAATGTTCTTATATTGGTGCCAAAGAAGAAGCACCTGTTGGTTAGAATGTTTACTGTTATGAATGTTTCTTTTGCATTTTATTAGTCATAAATTCTAGTTGTTGGTTTACAAGCAGAGGAGGGTTAAAATGAAATTGAGAGGTGGATATTGATCACGACATGTTGGCATATCTTTTTCTTGATGATAATAAGGGGCTAAATATAGGTTCTTCTTTTCTATATGAATATGCAATGCAAGAGAAATATATTGCCGAAGAGGAGGCCTTATTTCTTATTTAAGTCTCCAATGTTGGAACACAAACACTAGATATTATGGTAATATAAAAATTTTGTAATCTCAGATTTGATATCAATGTAAAAAAAATGGTTGATTAGAATACTTAATGTATTTTTTGCCATTTTTTATTATAAAAAATTATATAATTAAATATAATTATGAAGGTGAAATTTGCATAGATAGCACAAATAAATTACACTCGTGAAATTAAAATGAGAAGCAAGATGTAATATTCCAAAATTTGCAAACAAGAAAATTGGAATATTAGATTTTGATAATTTCACCTAGGAGAGGAATAAATGGGAAAGGAGGCCCATGAATAATAAAATATGAATAAATTCCACCTTTGTAAGGAAGGAGATCACCTTAGGAGCTGGTTTTACACTTCCAAGTCTGAACAGGGGCAAATTAGATGGAGACATAGTCAAGTTTTACTAAGTCAACATCCATTCTTGAGGAGGAAGAGATCACTCAAGTAAACTAGCTCAATGTGAACAAGGATTATCCTAGACACACATATGAGAACCGGATTGAAGATCCCTTGGTGTGAACAGAGGCATTGCAGGTGGAGTAGTTCCAGTTGACCAAGTCAACAACGCTGCTACAAAGAGGAGGAAGGCTAGCTAGGGCAACACAATTTTGAAAGAGGAAGCTTCATGAGGAAGTCACCTCAACATTATGTGGGGTCTGGGGTGAGGAGGATCACCAAATATAAAAGGAAGGCATAGCATCAAAGGGAGTTCATTCATGTATTCAGCTATTTTGGTCTTGAGACCACTTGCATGCTTCAGCAATTTAGCTGGAGTTGCTGCACTGCTTAGTGTAAAGAATTCCCGTGTGGGAATTCCATCCTCTCTTTCGATCAGCAAGAGGGAAGGATTTGAACTTAATTTCAGTATTTGGCTTCGGGAAATTCATCCACATTCAGCCGCAATGCAATTCCCTTCAGAAAACTGCGTCTTTTATGTAGGGGCTGCAGCAGCAGGGTTGCACCCTTTGATTTTATGCTAGTCTTTGAGGAGGAGGTGCTATAAAAGCCCTATTAAGAGGCTGGGGCCATTTATTTGTGTTCTGTTGTCTCATGTCATATTCATCCATGCTAATCTTTATTGAGGATACGTTAGCTGCGTTATTTTCTCACAGTCTTGTTTAGCCGCTTCATGCATTTGAAAACCTTTAGGTATATTGTTTATATTTGTATAAGAGGATAAACCTCCATTTCTTTGCTGTATGATTAATAGAAACTCTATATTAGACTTCTCTCATCAATTTATATAGAAACCCTCATTAGAATAATGCATTTCTTGCTTCAGTAGTTGCTGCATGAGCTAGGCTATGGGGTTTTGGCTTATTTTAGCTGCATAGACTTGGGAGATCTGTTTATATGAGCTATAGTGATTTTTTTTCACCTAAAATTCTGCATGTGAGTTTTATATCATGTATTATAAGGGATCCAAGTCCCATTTATCACTTGTATAATGTTATTTTACGAAGACAACTGTTTTATGCTCTATATTGCTGCATTTCCCCACCCGGGAAGGAGAATATAGATCATATTGTTGCTGGGGTTCTCTCATTTACTGGTATGATGTTATTGGACATCTAATGAGATTCTATACATTTACATGCTCATGGTTTGCTGAAGCTCCACATTGGTAATAACTCAGATTATTCCCAATAGTGTAGCTGTTCCCATTTTGGGATATTATAGTGGTATCAGAGCTACCATCTTGGCTCAGGCTGTGGATTTTAGATCCAATCAGAAGACAAGAAGAAGAGGAGAAAAAAATTATGGAGAGGATGATCTTACTCTCATCCATTTTTAGATCCAAGAAGAAAGAAGAAGAGAAATGCATGGAGACTCCAAGAGGGTTTCAAGGAGGAGAGAGTTGCAGTGAGACCTATAGAAGGTTTCAAGAAGCATAAGAAGATGCATGCACTTCCTGTAGAGTAAGTAGAGAGCAAGGAGACCACTTAGAGCATGAAATCCTGAGTGGGTATTTGTCAGAATACAAGTGCCAACCTAGGGCTTCCAAAGAGACCCTAGATTTTCCTCATTTTATTCAACTGAGAGAAGAGAGAAGACCCTGCAGCAAGGGAGAGATTAAAGGCAATAGATTCCTATTGTCTAAATTTGATGGGTCAACTACAGCCAGAGCTTGGGCAAGGAATCTTGAGGCATTATTCCTACTTCATCCAGTGGTAAAGATGGAGGCAACAGAAGTTGTAGTGCTGCACCTGGAGGGTGAAGCCAATGCTTAGTGGTGCAATCACTTAAGCCACACAAGAGTGAATTTTTTTTCCTGAGTTCACTCAAGATATGTTCAGAACCTTTGATGGAGAGAGATCAGAGGAGAGAAGGCCCAAACCACCATGGGAGGAGACAAGTACCAGCGCTGTCACAGTCTTGGAAGAGCAACCTTCTACATCAGTAGCTGGGGCAGCCATTACATTGGAGGAAGGAGCCTTTGTAGCTCTACAAGAGGTTCCCACATCTCACCAAGGTATGGGAATATTTCCACTTTTACTTATTGCAGCAAATATTTCTAAAAATGGTGGAAATATGTCTTCATATGGTCCAGGATCCAACATTACTGTTGAGATAGAGTAGCAGGATTGCACTACACTGTGCAAGCTTGAAGGGTTCAAGGGAGATTTGAACCATCAACCTCATGTATCACTGATAAGTTACACACAACCCTTGAGGTTGGAGTGTGATATTTTGGAGGATGTCATAAACTTTGAGATGGAGTATGAGGCAGCAAATATGTCATTGGAGAGACTATCGACGCTGTCAAACAATAGCAGTGAAGAGGCTTTACCTTTTTCACCTTTGGATCCTGATGGATTCAATATTTATATGAAAATGAGACCTTCTCTAAGGGATATCCAGGAGGAAGCATTTCAGCACTCCATGAAATGCAATAAGGAAAATCTGAAATGGGAAGATGGTAGTCTCCTTTGGAGGAGTACCAAGGTGGAGAATGGTAGGAGGCATCCATCGGTGGATAAGAAGATGTGGATAGAGAGCAAGGAGCTAGAGAGCTACTTGAAAATCTATGATACTGGGCAACAAGAGGAAAAACTGCATTGGCTACTCCTGAGAGATTTTGGCCATCATGGAACATATCCTTCTTCTAAGGGTATGAGGGAGGAGATAAATTGATAGGATACTTGCATCATGGGGCAACAAGGAGTGTGGATGCATGATGATGATGTGATCATTGTGTTTCCACCACATGAGTTGTATGATGGAGGTATGATGGGACAGCAAAGACATTTGTTGCTTTGGAGGATTGAGAGAGAGCAAGGGCAGAATTGCTCTCAAATTTTGCATGATGTTGCAATGGGAGGAGATGGAAACATTGTGAGAGGAGTATTTAACATTAAAAATGTCAGAGGATGGATTTATGAGTTGGCAGGAGCCTATTTGCATAGGCCAACAATGTTGTCACTTTGGAGCATGAGCTTGTTGATGGAGTGTTCCCAGGATCACTTCATATTTGATGCACTTGGTGGGCATAGAGCAGGTGAGATTGTAGAGTAGTGGATGGGCTCATTGGTTATTGTGGTATGATCTCCTTGACTTGGATTTCCAAGCATGATAAGGATGATTTTCATGCAGCATGTGGTTCATTCCTCTTCCTATGGGTATGTCATACCACTATGGAGGATTCATTTATGGATCTTGTCACCATCTTGCTTCCATCACATGGTAAGAACTCTGTTTTTTCACTTATTGATTGTTCAACACTATATTTGTATACTCTTACCATTTCCTTGCAGTGCATTGCTCTACAAAGGGGAAAATTTCTCCTTAGGCTCCAAGGACCAATTTTGGCTAGCTATTATGATGGAGACAACCATCTATTGTATGATTTGGGGCAAGTGTTTGGTTACTTCTTGTACGCTCAGTTGATACACTCAGCCATTTACTACTTGCTGGTAGATGTGGTGTCTTACACAACTAGCCGTTTGTCGAGAGCCAACTTGCCATACCATTGTATGAAGCTGCAGAGGGGAAGACTGCACTGTGACCACTTGGGAGACTGTTGGTACCTTCCAGCACCACATAAAACCTTCAGTCTTTCTTTCATTATGATGCTGATCATGATCTTGCTTGCTGATATTATTCTTACCTATATGAGGAGCATGATTGTAGGAGGAACACATGGAGTGGATGTGTTCTTGGGGGAGGAGCATCCCCACACTTTCTGCATTACATGCTCTAAGGGGAGCATGGGGAGGGACATGGCCTCTACATCAAAATAATTGTTTATTTATGAAGAGGAACATGAGATGGATGGGATGCCATATGGTGGTAATTTCTTGTCCATCATGTATGAGATGGTTTGGGCCAGCTTGATGCACAACGCTGGGAGAGGGACCTTTGGAGGTCTAGCTTCCGTCTTGCCATTTTAGGGAAACACTATTGCAGCCCAAGATTAGAAAATCCTCTACATTTTTCTTAAGTGGAGAGGAAGTCAGCGTGGGTTAGGCTACTATGTCTACCATGATCAGAATTTCAGCCCACCTACTTTGCCAGAGCTTCAGGTGGAGGATGATTTGCATGAGTTACCATTTTGGAGGGTGGCTCATTTTGCTTGGTTGATAGCTTGGGGAGGAGAGAATCAAATGGGGATGATTAGTCCGAATCTATATCAGCCCTCATGCTTCAAGAGGATCTTCAAACAACCCATTGTTGCTTCCATGGATGTTATACTGCCACATAATGTTAGCTATTTAAATAGCTTACACACTTGGGAGGGGCAACTTGGAGATATATTGATTATGAGGCACCTTGATCCTTGGAGGATTTTATCTTATGAGGTTGCTACAGGGGAGAAGAGGATGCTCTTCAGTCTTATCCTTGCAGTTGCTTGAGGACAAGAAACATTTGGGAGGGGAAGACTTTAATATTCCAAAATTTGCAAACAAGCAAATTGGAATATTAGATTTTGATACTTTCTCCTAGGAGAGGAATAAATGGGAAAGGAGGCCCATGAATAATAAAATATGAATAAATTCCACCTTAGTAAGGAAGGAGATCACCTTAGGAGCTTGTTTTACACTTCCAAGTGTGAACAAGGGCAAATTAGATGGAGACATAGTCAAGTTTGACTAAGTCAACAACCATTCTTGAGGAGGAAGAGATCACTAAAGTAAACTAGCTCAATGTGAACAAGGATCATCCTAGACACACATATGAGAATCAGATTGAATATCCCTTAGTGTGAATAGAGGCATTGTAGGTGGATTAGTTCCAGTTGACCAAGTCAACAGCGCTGCTACAAAGAGGAGGAAGGCTAGCTAGGGCAGCGCAATTTTGAAAGAGGAAGCTTCATGAGGAAGTCACCTCAACATTGTGTGGGGTCCGGGGTGAGGAGGCTCACCAAAGATAAAAGGAAGGCATAGCATCAAAGGTAGGTCATTCATGTATTCATCTATTTTGGTCTTGAGACCACTTGCATGCTTCAGCTGTTTAGCCGGAGTTGCTGCATTGCTTAGAGCAAAGAATTCCCGTGCGAGAATTCCATCCTCTCTTTGGATCAGCTTGCTTAAGGGATCAAGAGGGAAGGATTTGAAATTGATTTCAGTATTTGGCTTGGAGCCTTTCATCCACATTCAACCACAACACAATTCCCTTCAGAAAACTGCGTCTTTTATGCAGGGGCTGCAGCAGCAGGGTTACACCCTTTGATTTTATGCTAGTCTTTGAGGAGGAGGTGCTTATTTCCCTCCGGGAGTGCTAATAAGAGGCCTAGGGCCATTTATTTGTATTATTATATTATCTCATGTCATATTCAGCCATTTATAATACAAAGATGTAGTAGCTGCATTATTTTCTGCAGTATTGTTTATTATTCATGCATTTTTCTGGAAACCTTTGCCGGGTGTCTTGTTTCTGTTGTATAAGAGGATAAACCTCCATTTATTTGCTGTATGATTAATAGAAACTCTATATCAGAATTATTTCATCAATTTCTACAAAAAACCTCATTATAATAACGCATTCCTTGCTTCAGTAGTTGCTGCATGAGCTAGGCTATGGGGTTTTGGCTTATTTTAGCTGCATATACTTGGGAGATTTGTTTATATGAGCTAGAGTGATTTTTTTCACCTCAAATTCTGCATGTGAGTTGTATATCATGTCTTCTAAGGGATTCAAGTCCCATTTCTCACTTGTATAATGTTATTTTATAAAGAAAACTGTTTTATGCTCTATATTGCTGCATTTCCCCACCCGGGAAGGAGAATATAGATCATCTTGTTGCTGAGGTTCTCTCATCTACTGGTATGATGTTATTGGAAATCTAATGATCTTCTCTACATTATCATGCTTATGGTTTTCTGAAGCTCCACATTGGTAATAACTCAGATTATTCCCAATAGTGTAGCTGTTCCCATTTTGGGATATTACACAAGAAATGTAAGAGTTTTGTTATTATTTTTTATTATAAAAAATTTGTATATTTAAATAAATAATTTTTAAACAACATAAATAAATTTGACACCCATGAATCTATCTAAACTTGAAATGAGAAGCAAGAAAGACAAGAATGTCATTGAATGTTTACTTAACACATAAGGTAAATTTGAAATTGTAGCCCACTCCCACCAATGAAAAACATTGGTAAATTATTTGATTTTGGTACAAAATTGATGAGATGGAGATTATGTACGAGACCAAGTACTAGCATTGAATGATGTAGGCATTTGCAATTGCACTTGGGTTTGAAAAATAGAGGAAAATGGGGATCACAGGGTTACTTGCTTACCTATCCACCTATGCCCTTCACTCATGTATGTAGTTAAGACATTGTTTGACTCTAGATCATTAATTGCAGGAGATAAAAAAATCATTGCTATTTCCATGAAAATTATGAAAAATATCAATGCTAGGTCCTAGGTGGCTAGGTAAGGTGGGTGTATCTGCAAGAGAATGAAGGGAATAAGCCATAAGAGATTAATGTTCTCAGAAATAATTAAGTTTTGCAGAGAATGGTAAGGGTATATTTCATGCTCATGGGTGTATTAAATCTCTCAATGGGAGTGAACCTTTACAAGATTCCAATGGTAGGAAGATTGGGAAGGTGAATAAGAATGTGGGAAAGGGTGTCCATATTGGGAGCTTCAAAAGTGAGTTGTGTGGTGATGTGGTGAACAAAGAAAGGAGCATCAAATTTTCCTCTCCAAATGATGTCCGAGATCTTAGAACAAAGGGCACATTTTAAGAGAGGGATTCATTAAGGAAAATTCCATACTTTTTGCAGAAAAAATGAGCACATCCCCATCCTTGATTGCTTGGATGTCCATATCTCAAAGGCTATAGCCAACTCGCCCTCTTTCAAAGCTTGGATATCCATACATTTCATTTCCCAACCCAAATCCACTTAGATTGTGAATGATAGTCGATGGGGTTTTCAAATATTTCTTTGAAGCAAATTTTTACATTAAGAATTTTTTTTTCTCTTCAACCATGTTTAGGTTAGGTTTAGGCCAGGGTCAACCTAATGTTGGATGGAATATGTATTCACTTATGGGACGCTATCACCGAGATTATTCGAGTCTAGTTTATTCTGGATGTCCCGTGGGATAGTTTTTGTCCTTCACAAGTAGTTTCTACCATTAAATCCTATGCTATTTGAACCAATGACCTAATGGGACTAAATTCTATTAACTACTTAATCCTATAGTTTATTTATTTAATTAGTTTTTATAGATTAATAAATTTATTCTAGAACAAATTACTTTGTAATACACCTTCAAATTTACATATTTTCTTTTATACTCTTACTTAATCCAATTGTTGGGATGTTATCATTATTAAGCTAAAGTGAAGTTTGTGCTTAAACAAGGTTCTAATTTAAATTTCATATAGGATCATTGCTCCCATGTAAATGTTTCTAAGTGATTTTGAAATATAACATGATATAGAGGCACTATTTACGTCAAGACTCATTCTCTTTTCATTTTAAAATGAAGCACACACACACACACACACACACACACAAAGACATGAGAT
Organism: Pinus albicaulis; assembly: GCA_034641835.2. Taxonomy (NCBI): domain Eukaryota; kingdom Viridiplantae; phylum Streptophyta; class Pinopsida; order Pinales; family Pinaceae; genus Pinus; species Pinus albicaulis. The sequence continues at coordinate 1,390,346,923 of CM076572.1, read as the reverse complement.
TCAAACCCTTAACCTTGGGTTCCGCAACATTTAAAAAACCTTTGACTATCCATATTACCCCATCACTGTGTGGTATGGTTTTCCCTTGAGAATTAAAAAATATGTTGGGAGATTATGAAAGCACCACATCACATCATTATTGCCTCGTGGCTACTCAAAATCAAGACATGTTTATCACCAATCATGCTTTCAACATATATCAACCATCAATCCCTCATTTCATAAAGTATGTAGACCTCCTCCATAGCTTAAGGTATATGATATACTCATGTTTAAATATATATTTTTATAAATATGTGGACATTCTAAATTGAATTCAATGTGATTTGAACTAACACCCTTTTGGTCTAAATTCAAACATGCTACCATTTCACCACAGGTCCTTGCCGAGCCACACTTGAGATACTTGATGGGTGGGACCTTGGGTATGTGTCTCTCATGCAATTCAGTGCTCTGATTGATCCATGTGATGGGGTCGCAGTTGGAAAGCTTAGATGGAATATGGGGCATGGACAATGTTTATGGATCAAAGTGCTTACTAGTTTGATTGACTACCCATCCAAAAATTTCATTTGACATTATGCCTACTCTCTACGAAAACAAAGCTTCTCGGTGATGCGTTAGGGGTTTAATATTGATATTCACTTCCAGGTGTTTGTTTCGAGATGGATTATGGGTTTTCCTTTCTTTGTTCATTGTTCATTCTTGATACAACCATTTACATGATAAATAGTAAATACATGCTTCAAACCAAACATTCTTGATAAAAAAATTACTACATTAATATTTTCACTTATCTGAACACTTAGAAAGATAGCAGGAACTAGTATGTTCCTCTCAACTAGTGAATTGCAACTACAAAAATTTCCCCCAAGCCTCAAACTTCTCTACTACAAGAAAATTATCATGATTAGTTGATATTCTCCCTCCTTTCCCTATAGAATCTAGCATCATCCTTATATTTTGAAGGTATAAACTTTTCTTTCCTGTACCTAGGATTTTTCACAGGTTTCTTTATATCCCCCCAACATGGCCTTTCTCTCCCGTTATATGTTGCGTCTTCCCCCACCTAGTATAACATTTATCTCCAGTTACATTGTCTCTTGGTGGTGATCATTCCTCTTGGAATCTCGGAGAATCATGGAGGTTAAATTGTGGCAACTTTTACTTTCACTTGTCCACTACATGGGACTCCAACCACTTAAACAAATTATGGACAACAGAGAAACCTCACTATTCACTTATTGGTTCCCATAATATTTCCAAGAAAAACAAAATTTTATTTATTATTTCGCATAGATATATACATCTATATTTCAAATGTACAAATTTATCCTTGGCCTCATGGCCAATGTTTCCAACTTAAATAATTACAAGTGAACATAAAATCATAAAATTCTTGTAAAAGTAATTGCGATAGGGATATTACATTTCCCCTCCCCTTAAATTTGAACACCATCCTTGATTTTTTTCTTTCATCCATCACTTCTAGAAGAGTGAAGGAAATGCTTCTCACATTTTGTCTTCCATCTCCCAAGTGGCCTCCTTAGGGCTAAAGTTCTTCCATTGCACTTTAACTTGGATGATGGCTTGGTTACTGAGTAAAGTTTCTCTCCTATCTAAAATTTGTTGGCAATATGATGCAGAGTGTTGTCCTTGATGGCAACCCACTTGATAAAGATGATGGAAACCTTCTTGATGAAAGTTGTACTTAATGGAAACTGACTTGATATACTAATTAATGATGTAAATCTGATGTGTCTACAGAGCAGCTTAGATGTAATGATGAAAGGAATTCCAGTATGTGCTAGACCAATGATGAAAAGTGTGTGTCTCAAGGCATACGCGGGTTTTTCTAGGAGAAGTAGCGTATGTACGCGGGAAAGTACGTGCCAAGTTGCGTATGATCAATTGCGCTCTAAAAGTGTAAAACCAGGGGTTACTACCATGGTATTGACCCATTGTATTGAGCGCTGGGTTGTCTATTTGACCCCGTCCAGGAATATCATCGGAAGAGGTGTGGTTTTGGCTCATGGTATTGATAAAGGGTAAACCTATATAAGGAGAAGAAAATCATTGTGCAAAGGGTGTGAAAGTGTCGGGGCTTTAATGAATACTTCACTCTGAAGTATATCTGCATAGTTGAACTCTGCTCTTAATTGATAGATCTGAATCTATGATGCATCTATCAACATGGTGAAGGTAAAAGATCTCTAGATCTAGAAATGGTGAATCTCTTGGATGAGCTGAAAAGAAGTGATGAAGGCCTGGCGCAAATTTGATGAAGAACTTGAAGAAATTTGGGTAAGTTCATAGATCTGATCTGTTGTGCAAAGTTTATCTTTTATAGATCTATACGCAGGTTCAGTTTGTGAAAAGCGCGTGTATACGCGGATCTGTTTCAACAAAGTCGCGTATGGACAGTTAGGGTTATTCTGGTAAATGCACAGATGTATACATGGGTTAAATTCATCAAAAGCGCGTATATACGCGGGTCTGATTAAATAAAAGCGCGTATGATATCTGATCTTAGATCAAACTCGAGGTTGAAAAGTGTTACGCATGTTGTTAAGTACGGGTTATCTAAATGTACGGTTAATTAGTTTCACTATTCTGTTTGACCATTAGCGTGTTTTGATGATAAAGGTTGTGTTGAAGCTGTTTTATCCGTTTGGTGATGAAGCTTGCAATGTGATGTGGATACGAGTTGAAACCTTCGATGCAGAAAGTAGCTTTTCTTGATGTGGGGGCGGTACTAATATCGGGGAGGTAGTAACTCCTTCCGGTGAGGGCGGTAACGACAGGGTTTGTTGTGCTTCCAGGAGAGGCTGGTAAACGAGAGAAGGTTGTAGCCTTCTGCAGGTGGGTGCCTGCGTACTGGTATGAGTCTACACCAATACATGTTGTAAGAAGTTTTCTTAATAATAAAAATTGAAGACTGAGACAACGACAGCGATGGTTTTCTCCCGATTTGGGTTTCCACCTAAAAATCCTGGTGTTCATGTGTGGTTGCTTATGCGTGATGATTATTCTGTTCTTCCTGCACTTTTTTACTGTTTTCTAAATATTTTATGAATGAGTAATGCAATGATCTATGTCAAGAACTAAATGCATAATTAGATCACTGGATATACGCGAGTTCTACAAAGGATATCCGCGTATATACGCGGGTTTGCTTCAGGAAAGTAGTGTATGGTTTTTAAGAAAGAAATATCAAAGTTTTATTGTCTGCACTAAATACTGATTCACCCCCCCCTCTCAGTATTTTTCCCAACAATTGGAATCAGAGCAGGTCCTTTTTAAAAGGCTTACCGCTAGAAGGAAGATCAAGCAAGATGAGAAATAAAGATGGAACGACATCTATCAAGCCTCCACTCTTTAATGGAAGCAATTTAATTTTCTGGAAAATAAGGATGAGATCCTATCTTTAGTCTATGGGAGCAGATGTATGGGCCATTGTTGAACAAGGATATCAATAACCAGCTGCAATACCAACAGATCCGACTGAAAAGAAGAATTATGAAATAAATGCAAAGGCATTCAATGCTCTAACGGGAAGTCTAACTGAATCAGAATTTGTCAAATTTATGCAGCTGAATACAGAAAAGGAGATATGGGACAAAATCATTCTAAGTTATGAAGGTGATGCAAAGGTAAAAAGTGCAAAACTTCAAACTCTCAGAATTGAATATGAAAATTTAAAAATGCATAGTGATGAGAATATTGCTAGTTTCTTTTTACGTCTTGATGATGTTGTAAATCGTATGAGAAATCTGGGAGAAACAAACATGGAATCTACTTTGGTTGAGAAAATATTAAGATCACTAACGACAAAATTTGAATCAAAAGTCTCTGCTCTTGAAGAAAAACAGGATCTCCAAACTCTTAATGTGGTGCAACTTCATGGCATATTGACTGCATATGAAATGAGGAGAGGAGGACCATCTGAAGTCAAAGAATCTGTTTTTAAAGCTTCTACAAAAGGAAAAGAAGTTCAAAAACCAGAAGGATCAGGATATATCTCAGAAGAAGATGAGGCAAACTTTGTGAGAAGACTCCAACTAGGAACCGGAAGATTCAAAGGTAAGCTTCCTTTCAAATGTTTTGATTGTGGAAGAGTTGGTCATTATGTTGCAAAGTGTCCTTATAAAGAAACATCTGCTAAAGGGAAATAAGTAGCAAGAAGGAATAAGAACTGATCTAACACTAAGAAAAGTTACTATACAAATGAAGACAGTGATGGGTTATCTGATAGTGAGGACGAATGTGAACAAGATCTTAGACTTCTCATGGCATTTGAAAATAATTCTAGAGACGACAAGGATGCTTTTATGGATGATCTAAATGAAAATTATTTTCTTGATCAAAACAATCAACTCAAAATATTCTTGGAAGAAAGTAAAATAATCATAGAGACTTTGAAAAGGTAGAATGAAGAAGCAAAGAAACACAATGACAAATTAGAATGTGAAGTAGTAAGTCTAAGAAAAGAACTTGAGAAAGTAAAGACTTTGAATCTTAGATTTGCTAAAGGATTTGAAACCTTAGATGAGATTATCAAGGTTCAACATTATCCTCTTATTAAGACAGGTCTTGGATATACCAGAGAATCTTCTCAGGCTTCAGCACCAAATTATCTAAAAGCATCTACAACTGGTTTACTACATTCAGCCACTCAGCAAGGGAATAAAGAATCTTTACAGGTAAATCATGATCATCACAATTCCAGGAACACTAACAGGGATATATCTCAAAGAAGCAACAACCAACAGGTAAATTCAAATAGAAGATTTCGTGATCGCAGAAATTTCTACTTCAATGGACAATGTTTCTCGTGTCACAATTTTGGTCATAAAGCTATTCAATGTGTTGCATATAAAACCATCATGAAAAGAGAAGCAAGAAAGAAAAGGATGGATATTGAACCAAAGAAGAACACCTATAACAACTTCTCTCCTCTTCAAAATGAAGTTGAATGTGCTTATTGCAATAACTTTGGCCATGAAGAATCTGAATGCTGGAGCAAAGTCCAGCCAAAACAACATTTTCCTTCAAGTTCCAAAGTATGGAAAAAGAAGGAATTACAGGTTGAAAATTGTGGGATAGCGTTATTTGCAGAAGGTGAAGAAAATCAATGGTACATTGATAGTGGGTGCTCAAGACACATGACAGGTGACAAAAGAAAACTTCTTGCATATAATGCTCTAGAAAAGGAAAAGAAAGTTACATTTGGAAATGATACTCCTGCTGTAATTAAAGGAAAAGGGTCCGTGTTTCTAAAAGAAAAGGTGAAGGTTAATGATGTCATGTATGTGGATGGATTAAGGCATAACCTGTTAAGTGTAAGTCAAATGTGTGATCAAGGAACTGAAGTTGTCTTTAGTTCAAAAGAATGTGTGGTTCATGATCTTGATACAGGTAAAACTATTATAAAAGGGAAAAGAACTCCAAGCAACCTGTATGTATTGAAGAACTGCAAAGATCAATGTTACTTGAGAAAATATTCAGAAAATTGGCTATGGCATAGAAGGCTGGGGCATCTGAGCTTCTCTCAAATCAAAAAATCAAGCAGACTTCAAGCTATTCGTGGTCTTCCCAATATTACTCTACCAGAGAGTATCATATGCAAATCTTTCCAATTCGGTAAACAGACCAGAGTTCAATTTAATGCCAAAGAAGGATCATCGAGTAAGCCTCTTGAACTCATTCATATTGACATATGTGGACCTATGAGAAAAAAGTCACCACGTGGGGAAGAATACTATATCTTATTTATTGATGATTTCTCTAGAATGTGTTGGATCGGGTTGATTAAACACAAAGATGAAGCATTTGAAAAATTTCAGATCTTCAAAGCATTGGTGGAAAATGAATTAGATCTAAAAATCAAGTGTCTTAGATCTGATCGAGGAGGAGAATATACATCAAATGAATTCCTTGAATTTTGTGAACAACATGGCATAAAAAGACAGTTCTCTGTAGCTGGCACTCCACAAAAAAATGGCGTAGCAGAAAGAATGAATAGAACAATTCAACAAATGGCTAGAGCTATGCTTGATGATTCTGGAACACCTGACACTTTCTGGGGAGAAGCAGCACATACAGCAGCAAACATTCTCAACAAGGCTCATATTCGGGTAAATAGTGACAAAACTCCATATGAACTCTGGTATGGTAATTCTCCCTCTGTGAAGCATTTTAGAGTTTTTGGAAGTAAATACTTTATCAAAAATAATGATGAAAAACTTGGCAAGTTTGAACCTAGAGCAGATGAAGGAATACTTCTTGGTTACTCCTCTACGAGTAGAGCATATAAATGTTACAATAAAAGACTTCGGAAGATTGTTGAATATATTGATGTTGTTATTGATGAGTCTCCTGCAGCCCCAAAAGAAGAAAAACAAACAACGAGAAGAAAGATGATAGTGACTTTTAATCTTCATCAAATGATATAGATAGTGAACCCAATGAAGAACATGAAGATGATTTATCTGAAAAAGCTCCATCCAGATATGTTCAAAAGAATCATCCAGAATCTCAAATTTTGGGAGATAAGGGATCAGGTGTACAAACAAGGAGGACCCTTGTGGGATCTTCTAGCTATCTGGCATTTCTATCCACTATTGAACCACACAATATCAATCAAGCTAGCAAAGATGAATGTTGGGTTCAAGCCATGAATGAAGAGCTTGATCAAATTGCAAAGAATCACACTTGGGAATTAGTTCCAAGACCTCATAACAAAAATGTCATTGGAACTAAATGGATATTCAAAAACAAGTTAAATGAGAATGGGGATGTTGTAAGAAACAAAGCTAGACTTGTTTGCAAGAGGTATACTCAACAAGAAGGTATAGACTTTGAAGAAACTTTTGCTCCTGTAGCTAGACTTGAAGCCATAAGAATGTTTCTTGCTTTTTCAAGTTTTCAACAAATCAAAGTTTGTCAAATGGATGTTAAATCTGCATTTCTCAATGGTGATCTAGAAGAAGAAGTTTATATAGAACAACCAGAAGGATTCATTTTGGGAAATGATGAAAATCTTGTTTGTAGACTTAAAAAGGCTCTATATGGTCTCAAACAAGCTCCAAGGGCATGGTATTATCGTCTTGATAAATATCTTCATCAACAAGGATTTTCAAAGGGGTCCGCTGATAGTAACTTATACACAAAAATTGAAAATGATAAACTATTGATTGTGGTTGTATATGTTGATGATATCATTTTTGGAAGTAATGAAGAATCTATGAGTCGGAAATTTGCTTCTGTCATGCAGCAAGAATTTGAAATGTCTTTACTTGGGGAACTAACATTCTTTCTTGGCTTGCAAGTGCATCAAACTACAGATGGTATATTCTTGTCACAAGAAAAATACCTTAAGCAAATTCTGAAGAAGTATGGCATGGAAGAGTGCAAACCTGTAAGTACACCAATGATAACCGGATGTAATCTCGGTTCTCATGATGATTCTCCCACGGTGAATCAACCAGAATACAGATCAATGATAGGAAGTCTACTTTATCTCACTGGGACTAGACCAGACATTATGCATGCAGTTGGGATTGTTGGACGATTCCAAGCTAATCCAAAAGAGTCTCACCTTCAGGCTGTCAAAAGAATATTCAAATATCTACAAAGAACTCAAGACTTTGGACTATGGTATCCAAAGAATGTTGATCTCACTCTTCATGCTTACACTGATGCAGATTGGGCTGGAAATGTTGATGATCGGAAAAGCACTAGTGGTGGTGCATTCTATATGGGGCCCCGATTGGTATCTTGGTTCAGCAAGAAGCAAAATTCTATTGCCTTATCTACAACAGAAGCAGAATATGTGGCTGCCGCATCTTGTTGCACTCAACTCCTTTGGATGATGCAAACCTTACAAGATTTTCAAATCAAATGTACATCTCATATCTCCATTATGTGTGATAACAAAAGTGCCATTAGTATCTCAAATGATCCGGTTATGCATTCGAAGACCAAGCACATTCCCATCAAGTATCACTTCTTACGTGTACAAGTGCTTGAACAAAAGGTGAAGTTGGAGTATGTTCCCTCCAAAGAACAAGTTGCTGATATCTTTACCAAACCTCTGCCCAGGGAAGCATTCGAATATCTAAGACAAAATATGGGAGTAGTCTTTGCCAGTCAGAAGAACAAATCTGCCTAAATTCAGAAGATTAAATTGGATACGCGGGTTTCCTGAACGGAAGTCGCGTATATACGCGAGTTCATACACAGAAAACCGCGTATGGTTGGTTGCTGACAAATGTTTGGGGTCAGCATTTCTCAGCACAGCTGCAGTACTGTTTGGTATCTCTTATGATGCTTCAACCCTTATATTTTTGTTTCTTTCTCTGATATTGGGTGAAGATGCCTTGATGATTTGCTGTTGAAAGTGTTCAGGATGCACAAGCTAAGGGGGGGTTTTGGTCACTTGGAAAGGATGCATTGGTTGTGCAATTTCAAGGGGAGCATTAGCCTTGCTGAGTATAATTCATTGTTGGCATTATGATGATTCTGAAATATGATCTCTCTTGAGGTCCTTCCGGTATTGGTCATGAAAAGTCATATTTGTAATTTGATGAAAAGATCATGTTGAGACCTATGATATAAAATTGTAATATTCAGTCATGTAAGGATTTGAGTCAAAATGTGTAAACCCACTTGGTTGGGTACTTGAGTCGCATCTGTAAATCCACTTAGTTGGAACTTTGATGTAAGTATGAGTCCTTGGTGATAGGAAGGTCATAGAGTCCTGTACTTCATTGCAAAACATGTTTGAAGATCCGACATGAACTCAGGGGGAGCATGGTAACTTCAGTGCACATCAGATCTACAACGCTCTTCTTTCGACATGAGGAGAAAAACCTTGTGTTGATGTTGATCCACCCTTTTCCCTTGATGTCAAAGAGGAAGAGTGACATGGTGTTTGAATAGGGGGAGACTATCATTATGCTTAATGTATCTACTTGTTGTGATCAAACACCATCGTGGTTGCCATCAAGTCCAAAGGGGGAGATTGTTGGCAATATGATGCAGAGTGTTGTCCTTGATGGCAACCCACTTGATAAAGATGATGGAAACCTTCTTGATGAAAGTTGTACTTAATGGAAACTGGCTTGATATACTAATTAATGATGTAAATCTGATGTGTCTACAGAGCAGCTCAGAGGTAATGATGAAAGGAATTATAGTATGTGCTAGAACAATGATGAAAAGTGTGTGTCTCAAGGCATACACGGGTTTGTCTAGGAGAAGTAGCATATGCACGCGGGAAATTACGTGCCAAGTCGCGTATGCTCAATTGCGCTCTAAAAGTGTAAAACCAGGGGTTACTACCATGGTATTGACCCATTGTATTGAGCGTTGGGTTGTCTATTTGATCCCGTCCAGGAATACCATCGGAAGAGGTGTGGTTTTGGCTCATGGTATTGATAAAGGGTAAACCTATATAAGGAGAAAGAAAATCATTATTGAAAATTGTGAAAGTGTCGGGGGGCTTTAATGAATACTTCACTCTGAAGTATATCTGCATGGTTGAACTCTGCTCTTGATTGATAGATCTGAATCTATGATGCATCTATGAACATGGTGAAGGTTAAAGATCTCTAGATCTAGAAATGGTGAATCTCTTGGATGATCTGAAAAGAAGTGATGAAGGCCTAGCGCAAATCTGCTGAAGAACTTGAAGAAATCTGGGTAAGTTCATAGATCTGATATATTGTGCAAAGTTTATCTTTTATAGATCTATACGCAGGTTCAGTTTGTGAAAAGAGCGTGTATATGCGGATTTGTTTCAACAAAGTCACGTATGGATAGTTAGGGTTATTTTGGTAAATGCACAGATGTATACGCTAGTTAAATTCATCAAAAACGCGTATATACGCGAGTCTGATTAAATAAAAGCGCGTATGATATCTGATCTTATGGTTGCTCAAGGTTGAAAGTGTTTCTGCATATTTATTCTGAAGTCTGGGTTATCTCTGATATTAGAAGGGTGGTTTTACTATTGTATTTGATGCGATGAGCAAAAGGTTGTTTCAATCGGCAAAGTAAGGGTTGTGTTAGGTAACATTTTATCCGGTTTGAAAAGTGATGAAACGTAGTGGGTTGATGCGGGGTTGAAACCTTCGGTACGAAAGTGAAAACTTTACTTGGGTAGAAATTTGGTGTAATATCGGGGGGTAGTAGCTCCCTTCCGGAGGTGAGGCTGGTGACCAAGACGGGGGGTTGTTGCTCCTGTCGGGGAGAAGGTGGTAAACGAGAGAAGGTTGTATGCAGGTGGGTGCCTACGTGCGGTAACAGTGCTACGAGTACATGTTGTAAGAAGTTTTCTTAATAATAAAAATTGAAGACTAAGACGACGACATCGGTGGTTTTCTCCCGATTTGGGTTTCCACCTAAAAATCCTGGTGTTCATGTGTGGTTGCTTATGTGTGATGATTATTCTGTTCTTCCTGCACTTGTTTACTGTTTTCTAAATATCTGATGAATGAGTAATGCAATGATCTATGTCAAGAACTAAATGCATAATTAGATCACTGGATATACGCGAGTTCTGCAAAGGATATCCGCGTATATACGCGGGTTTGCTTCAGGAAAGTAGCGTATGGTTTTTAAGAAAGAAATATCAAAGTTTTATTGTCTGCACTAATTACTGATTCACCCCCCCCCCCCTCTTAGTATTTTTCCCAACAAAATTCATAGAGGCTCAACCTGGAACTTGCCTTTCGGTTCAAACTTTATCACATTCCATTAAATGATATGAGTTGGATCATATATATAGTTCTTTAAAAGTGATACATGAAATACATTATGCACTTTTATGTGAGCTACTAGTGCTAGTTGGTAGGCCATTGTCCTACTCTGGCTAATATTTCAAATGGCCCACAAAACCTGGGTGCCAATTTAAAACAAGTTCACAGGCTTAGTGCACTTTTCCTTGATCTAAATTTGATATAGAAATGCTCTCCCATATTTTATTCCTTATGAATTCTTTTCTTACCCACATAACATTTTTTCCTATCTTGAGTTATTTTTAAATTCCGTCTTGCATTTCTGACTACCCGTTCCATATCTCTAGTATGACATTTTTGTCCATAAAGGACTTCAAAAGGACTGATATTAATAGATGCCTGATAATTATTATTATATGTAAATTCAACCAGATGTAAGTAATCCTCCCATTTAGTCGGTTGATCCATTGCATACATGTGAAGCATGTCTTCAAGGATCTAGTTGGTTCTTTCCACCAATTGGTTTGGAGATGGTAAGAAACAATATTCAATTGGCCTCTCTATAAAAAATGATTGTTTTTGATACCCCATGAAGTTTGAATATATCCTTTGTAAAAATATCATCTTGTAAATAGATTTGAATGTTGATTGCACTAGTATACAATTTGTTGCCTAATTCAATTTATCAACTACAACCATGATAGAATCAAGTTGTATTCTAGTTCTCAGTAACCCTATGATAAAATATAAGGAGATAATTTCCCGTTTCCACTCAGGAATGGGTAAGGGATTTAATAACCCAATAGGATGTTGGTGCTCCACCTTAAATTTTTAACACTCCAAATTTTTTTCTAAATACTCAGATTTCTACTTTTATCCCTGGCCAATAAAACCCTTTTTTAGTGTTGTGATAAGTTTTTGATAACCTGGATGAGTTGAAAAATACTTCTTACGATGTTAATCTAGGATCAATTATCTAATTCTATGCACATTTGGGACAAATTTTGTTTTTGAAAGTCAATAAACCATCATTATTCAGAGCATAATCTAATCCTTCTGTTGGGCTAGTTCCATTTAACAATTTTTCATTCTTTTGTCTGTATTTTTGATCTTCTAAGCCTACGACCTTGATATGTTCATTAAGTTTTGTTTTAGCATTGATACTAGAGATTCCACAAATTTAATTTAAACTTCTACTCAATGCATTTTCAATTTTGTTTTCTTTTCCCTTGATGTGTTTGATTTCAAAATCGAATTCACTAAGGAAAGCCACCCTTATTGTTTTCCTTGCATTTAAATCTAGTTGATTGAATAAGTATTTCAGATTAATATGATCATTTACTAATGTGAGTTTCTTATCCAAAAGGTAGTACCGCCACATTTTTAAAGCATGAATTACTAGAACTAATTCCTGGTCATACACAACATAATTATTTTCATATTCCTTTAACTTCTTAAATTTATAGGCTATAACATGGTTATCTTGCATTGACGCTCCACCTATTCATTCCAAAAAAGCACATTTGCACATATATAATCTTTATTGGAATCACTAATCTTAAGTATGGGAGATACAATAAGAGAATATTTCAACCAACCAAAACTTTCTTGACACTTTTGGGTCCAAATAAATTTAACTCATTTCTTTTGTAATGGTGTTATAGGGTAGGCCAACTTGGAGAAACATTCAATGAATCTATAGTAGTAATCCGTAATTCCCACAAAGGATATGATGTCAGCTACATTATTAGGAACATGCCAATTAAGGATTTCCTTTACCTTTTCAGGGTCTACAATGATTCCCTCTTTTGATATTATATGTCCCAAAAAATGAATCTGATCTTGGTAAAACTCCCATTTATTAAATTTGACATATAGTTGATGCTCTCTGAGTGTTTTCCGTAGTATTCTTAAGTGTTGTTAATGCTCTTCTAGTGTCTTGGAATAAACTAGAATATCACCAATGAAGACCAATACAAATTTATCTAAGTATTGGTTGAATACATTGTTCATTAAACACATATATGTGGCTGGGATGTTTTAGAGTCTGAAAGGACGTACAATGAACTCATAATGATAGTATCTAGTTCTTAAAGTAGTCTTATGTATATCCTTATCTTTAATTCTGATTTGGTGGTGTTAAACACTCACACAAATGAATGAGTAGAATTAAGATAATTCTTGAGATACTTATTATTCACAAAGATATACATATAAATATATGTTTTATGACCCTTGGTTTCATACTCCAAGTGGTCTCTTGGACTCTATGACTGTTCATATTCCACACTGATAACCCTCAGTGAATTAGGTGTCCAACATCCCCCCCACTTAATCCCAAGAGGTATATATGAGTCCAAGAAGAGAGTTGAAATACAAAAAAATGTATGACCATAATTTTCCAACTGTGCTCTTTGAAATGATGATATAAGGTGAGAGAACTCGAGGTCTCAACTAGTGGTGGTTTAAGGCTGACTACCAACACTAGAATGCTTAGTGCAGTTCCTGGAACAATTCCAAATTTGGCTAGAAGTTGAATTCTTCTGCTAGAGGAAGTTATCCCTAATACTTTGAAAGGGTGACCATGGAGGTCTCAACTTAGAACACTTTATGAAGTTCCCTAAATAATTCCAAATTTGGCTATAAGCTGAAGTATTATGCTAGAGTAAGTGTTCAAAAAAGGGAGAACATTTAGGTCTCAAATTGTGGTGATTTAAGAAATGCAACCATATAAAGGTCTGCTCACGGGGAATGAATCTATGTTTGGCTACAACTATGAATCTAGGTCTAGCTGAATCTTGCTCTAGGCTTAGGCAACAGACTGTGGTGATTTAAGGAAGGCCACCAACCAAAGGCATGTTCACGGGGCATGAATCCATGTTTGGATACAACTTTGAATCTAGGTATGATTGACTCTGGCTGTAGGCTTAGGCAATAGGTTGTGGTGGTTTACGAAGGCCACCAACCAAAGACATGCTCATGAGGCATGAATCTATGTCTGGCTACAATTATGAATATAGGTATTGTTGACTCTGGATCTAGGCTCATGCAACATGCTTAGGCAGCAAGCTCAGGTAGCAAGCTCAGGATCGTTTGATGTATCTTTGAAACTTGTAGATGACCATCCATTTCTCCCTTGCTAGATATAACATGAGAAGACGAATAAATATCTACTGCAAGATGTGTCAACACTTGAGAACATATTCTGTGGTATGAGTGAAATATCTTCTTGGCTGTTGAATCCCATTTCCAAGAAGCGATCCATCAAAGGTGAATCTTTGTTATTACATGAGGGTTATTTCTGAAGAATCTGTTTGTATAATGGGTATTTTTATGGCAATACTCACATGAGTGAATATAAAAACAATGATGTTTCACATGGACAACTCGATTATAGTGTTAGCTTTTGACAATCTGTTGTTGATGTGGAAGAGGAGCAGGTGAAATTGAGTTGTATTGAAGAAATCCAACACTTTGAAACTGAATGGGCTTAGAATAGTCTAGAATATAAAAGGACACATCATTTTCATATCCTTGACCAGTTCTATTCCTAACAAAGTAAACTATCAAACGAGAGTTGTAAACTCAAAACGAGAACTCTAGCCAAAAATCGTGAAAATGAAAAGTGTTGATGCTGCATCAACATTTTTTTTTATTATTTTTTTCCAGGGGTAAATTTTGAACATTTTTAAAAAATGGTAGTTTAATCCAATAAAAACCATTTTTTTGTGTGCTAAAAACACCACGAAAATGAAAAGTGTTGATGCTGGAATAACATCTTCTTCTTCTTCTTCTTTTTTTTTTTTTTTTTTCGGGGTAAATTTTAAACATTTTTAGCAATGACGTTAAAGATAAAATATCATGATTCCTAAAAACCTTAAAATTCCAAAAAATTTCATGCATGACATTAAAGATAAAATATCATGTCTCTGAAAAGCCTTAAATTCCAACAATTTTCAGCCATAACATTAAAGATAAAATGCTTATAATTGTTTTCAACCATAACATTAAAGATAAAATATCATGACTTAGAAAAATATTAAAAATTTGACAAATTTCAACCATAGAATTAAAACCAAATATCATGACTACAAAATACCTAAAGTTTTCAATATATTTTAACCATGAAATTATGGAAAAATTATATGACTAAAAAATCTTAAAAAATGAACACCTAAATGAAAGAGTCATTATACCAAGAGTAATTTCCTTTTTAAATGCTAAAGGTATAGTTATTTTAAAATCTTAACCTAAGACAACTTGGCACATTGCAACGAAAATTTAAAAATCAACCTTTAAATTGACACACAGCATATGCGAACTCGACTCATTGCAACGAAATCTTAAAAATCAACCATGAAATTGACATACTATGGGAAAACTTGATCCATTATAACAAAAACTTTAAATTCAACTATCAAATTGACAAATAATTGTCGAATTACACGAACCTTGCAAAACAAATAAAATAAAACAAAATAATAAATAAATAAAAATGAAAAATACAATACAAAACAAAAATTAAAAAATTGAAAAAAATTAAAACTAAAACTAAAACAAAGCAAACAAAAAAACAAAGTATTAAAAAATAATAACTAAACAACTATATATATAACATAAAAAAAAAATCAAACATAAAAAAATGTTTAAAAAAGACAAAATTAACTTAAAAAAATAAAAAATTAAACAAAAAAAAATCCAAAAAAATATAATTTGCGGAAACAATTAAAAATTTAATATAAAAAAAAGAAAGCAAATTGGATAATTAATTAATAAACAAATAAATTTTTTTTTATTTAAATCCTAATAAATATCAAGTTAAAAACAAATAAAAAAAATTCAAAATGAATTAAAAAACATAAAATAGTAATTAAAAAATATCATTAAAATAAAAAATTAAAAAAATAAAACAATAACATTAAAATCATTACGAAAAAAAAAATTAAAAAAATTTGAAAAAAACATTATAACAAATTATATATATATATATATATATATATATATATATATATATATATATATATATATATATATATATCGACGAGATCGATGAGAATGTTGCTTTGCAAAACATTAATAACATTAAAAAAATTGCTACTTCTAAGTTCAAAGAAAAAATGTGGTGTGAGAAAGATCTAGCAGCTAAGAGAAAATTAAGATATTATAAGGAGGTCATCAACCCCACCCTCGAAGATCAAAAGTATCTCTCTGTTTTAACTAGCTCAAAGAAGAAAATTAATATAGCCAAGATTAGAACAAACTCTCATGAGCTCCATATTGAAACAGGTCGTTGGATAGTTCCTAAAACACCATGGATGGAAAGGATCTGCCATCTCTATGAGAATATGAACATCGAGGATGAAAATCACTTCCTCTTCGAGTGCCTCACGTACAACCACATTAGAGCTCAATTTCATAACCTTTGTTGCAATACTGACCTTCCTAGCCTTTTAAGATGTCAAAATTATAGTGAGCTTGGGAGGCTTCTCTCCAAGCTTTTTGAGCATAGAAATAAAATCTCAAAATCAAACTAAATAACTCTTTTCTTTAGGTCTGATAGACCAATGATTGGTCTCAGTGGACATTAACCACCACCACCACCACCACCATCATCATCATCATCATCATCACACATATATATATATATATATATATATATATATATATATTTAAAAAAATTGCCCTTGGCTCCTAACTGCAAAGGCCGATATTTTATTCTTCTTCTATAATTAATTAATTAATTGTATATTTATTTTTTATGTTTTTCAATTATATATATATAATTTTTTGTTAAAAGCTCGGTAGGACAACATCTTCATCATCATGTCCAATATATATCATCCCGATTAAGGAGGGGAATTGAACTGACGACTTCACATCAAGGAGTGCCTTAACAGAGCAACCGATCACTCTCTATCCAAGACCTTGTGAACTTTATTTTTAATTTTTTAGATTTCATTTTTTTTAATATTTTTTTAATTTTTAATTTTTTTTTAATGTTATCATTTTAATTTTAATTTTATTTTAGATGTTTTTTTTTTTTAAATTTTATTGTAATTTTTACTGTCTTTTATCTTTTATTTTTTATTTTTTAATGTATATTTCTTTTTAATTTTTTAATTTTTTTTCAAATGGTATGTTTTAATTTTTTCTAAACATATTTTTTTTGTTATTTATACTTGAAATTTTATGTGAATCATTTTTTTGGGAAAAAAATTTCAAATGTCATTATCTTTGGATATAAAATTCATAAAAATTTCATTAAATTTACCATTTCTCTAACTTTTTTTATTCATTTTTTTTTTCATAAAAATCATTTATTTAACATGTCATTCTTAACGAAAATATCCCAAAATACATATATATTTTTTTAATTATATCTATATGTAAAATGTTTATTTTTTTCCGAGTGTTTAAAATTATTATTTTTTAGTGACAATTATTTTATTTGTATTGAAGTATTAATTAATGATATATAAATATATAAAAATCTTAATTCTATTATTATTTTTAAACTTTGCAAAAAATATTAAAGATTTCATTATAAAAAAAAAGGTTGTAAAGAAAAAAAAAATACAAGTTTGGAAAACCATTAAAAAACAAATATCTTAAGTCAAAAAATAAGAAGAGGAATAATACAACTTGAAAAATGGTTGAATAATCAACATTAAAAAAAAAGTGGACTTAGGACATAAGAAAATTTAAAGTGTTAAAAATTTGCTTAAAAAAACGTTGATGCTACTTTCAAAATCCGCATGAAAATCACCAATGTTAAAAAAAAAAATTCATACTTAATATATCAAAAAAATTCAAAGTGTCAAAAATAAGCCTAAAAAAAAAAGGTTGATGTTGCATCAACACTTTTCAAAATTGACATGAAAATCACTAACATTTAAAAAAAATGTGCATACTTAATATATAAGAGAATTTAAAGTGTAAAAAATAGGCTAAAAAAAATGTTATTTTGAATCAACACTTTTCAAAATTGGATGATTTTTTGCTACCTCAAAAAATGAGAAGTTGATATAGTTCTCATTTGATAGTTTACTTTGTTTCCTATTATTAACAAGCTCATACAAAGGTATGATGATGGGCTTGAGAAGTGCAACCCGAACTTTTGCATCTTTATGCAAAACTGCTCCTGAAATGGGTACTTGATCTAAGTCAACCTCAACCTCACTAATTTTATTAGTTTCTAGTTGTGATGAGAGTCCATCTCAAAGTCAAATAGAGGATTTTTCTGAACAAAAACAAGTTCATAATGATGCTTCTTTTGCTGTAACTCCTCTTGTTTTTTTTTTTTTTTTTTTTCTAAGTAAGAGTAAGATCTATTAATAAAACATATAGTACAAGGAGGCTCTGGCCTCAGTATTTCAGGCTTGTATTAGTGGCATATTTCCAAAAAAATAGCAAAAATGGAGTTTCCCACGAGGGGAAACCAGCCCATATAGAGTTTGAAGCGCTGCCTCTAGTGAGGAAACCAGCAACATATAGACATAAGTAAGCATACCAAGCATAGAAGTAAGTAGATAGCAAAACTAATAAGCTAGAATTCTTGAACCAGAAAAGACCTGAGATTCTAAGCATCATGAAAAGCTGGAGGTGATTCTTCAACAATAGGACATCTGTACTCATCATATTCTGCAAACTGGGGGCCAAATGCAGCCCGGTGAGGTGCCACGGCATCATCACCTATTCCTCCGTCCTGCATATGCTTCTCCTTGAAGTAGCCCGAGCTGCCACCTCTGTTCGAGCTGGCATTGTGCCCTGTAGGGACCTGTTGGGTTTTCACATCATCAGATTGAATAGGATCACTGCGCGGACGCAGAGGCGGAATGGGATGACTGAAACCGGGACCATCGCCACTTACCTCACGGAAAGAGACAGAGATGGTAGCAACGATGAGAGGGTGGTCGGAGGTACACTGGAAATGAAAATGGGTGATGACGAGGGATTGCGAAGAGGCAGAGGTGTTCAGGCGAGGCGGGGGAAGCGTCGAAGGCTCAGAGGTAGGATGCCGAGGGGAGGGACTGAAAAGTCGACCATGACCACTGCGAATGTCGGGGTATCTGCCCCAGGAGTGCTCAAGGGAGGAAGACGAGGAGCTGGACAAGGAGGAGTGGAGCGGACAAGAGGCTCGACCCCTGCTTCTGCCCTGCCGGCATCGCATGCGATGTCTAAGACGTGGCATGTTGGCACGATAGGGGTGAAGGGTGCACTGAGCAGAGGAAGGGGCAAGCTTGGCAGGGGATAACAGGGAGGCGAAAGAAGAATTGAGGTTGAAGGAATTCGAGAAACTCAACTGACAAAGGAGACTCTGAGAGTGATGGTAGCCAGGGAGAAATTCAATGCAACTTCTAAGACTGCAATGCCGCCCAGTTGAAGTGCAAGAGCTTGGCTCCGCCGCCTCAGGGGAGCATCCACTTCGCATGGTGAAGAACTGTAGTGGCATAAAAGCAGCAGAATGGAGGCGGAGCTTTGTAGTGGGACGAAATGCATAACCAGAGGGTCTAGGAGTATAACCAGGGAGCGGAATTTTGATGCGATGGAGGCCGCCTCATCAATTGCAGTGGAGTAAATGTCGCGCGAGGTGACAGCGAGGATACATAAATGCCTTTGGGTGCCATAGGTGAGGCTTGTGGGCGGCCATGTGGCCTTGCCATGCACCAACCCGCAAGCCATGCTCCGTATGATTAGGCTTTTAACACCCGCATCCAGGGGCTGTAACTCCTCTTGTTGTAGATGTGACTCGAGCTGCAAAAAATATAATCTCCTCATGTGCATTTTGTAGATAGATTCTAATCTCATAAAGTGTGCCCTTGTTGATGTGGATTATGTTATGAATAGTAGATAGCATTAGAGTGCTTAATAACTTAAAAAAATCATCAAGTCTCACCATTGTCTCAAAAATAAAGACTCAACAATCCGAGTGGAAATCATAGCAAGGCTAGACAAACCCCAACTATTGAAGATTTCAAAAATGAAGAATACGAGCTATGTATCAAACTATCATTGAATATATAATACACACATAAATGTCTCTGGTATATGGGAACAAGTCAAATTCCACTACATAGAACTAGAGCCAAATGAGAGAGAAAAATGTTGCCAACAAGGCACATATGTCTGTTGGGATAAAATATTTATAGCATTATTAGAATAACACAACAGACTAGAGATTTAACCATTAAATAATTTTCCAATTACCTTGGATAATTTAGTGTTGCCACCCAAAGAATGTCCTTCATATCCAATGCATTGGCTCCATTCCTTCTATAAAATATCAATAAGACCTTCATTGCTTTCAAAACATGAAGCATATCATTCGAATGAACCTTGTGAGTAGTAGTTCCAAGCTGCTAGAATCTCACCCAATGAACCAAAACACCACGAAAACTAATGACAAATAAATTTGTAATTGGTGGGTGCTTCTCTAGTCTGTTGCTAATGTGCTTGCTCAACTATGAGATAGGGAAGAGGTTGTTTTAGCCTGGATCGAATGCCCAAAAATTCTACATCACAATTTGAGAAATCTCACCTAAAATTATGGAAATATCCCCTCTAACTATTGAGTCTCGAGTTTTGGGTGTATCAACATATGTTGGTGATTATACAAGATAAATATAATTATCTCTAAGAAACCACTAAGTCAATCATAGGTTTTCTTCTTACCACTTGAATACTATGCTAAGAAAATTTCCCACATCGAATATGTCCCTTCATGTGCTGAGAAATGCACTGTTGGCTCGCGTGAAGCACATAATCTCTCAAGAAAAGCTATGAATATCTCTTGCTATTTTTTTTTCAAAGTAAAATGAAGACAACAGGTTCAAAACTTAAGCATTAGGACCACTCAACTTCAAAACCTTACCAAGAGTACAAATTTTCTAAAAAATCCGAGGAGGTGGATGACTCAGCTTCAGAATGTAGAGAGGGATAGCATGCTCGATTCTGTGTGTAGGTCATGTCAAGATGAAATGTCGAATCTAGATTCTACTATTGAAATGACACCCCAAGGGGGCTTCTGATTTAATTTTCCCTTAATTAAATTAGAAGTAAAATTGTAAATCCATCACATGACAACTTGTAAGTGTTAACTAAGTCAGGAAGGCTTAGTTAGCTCAGTTAATTCGATTTGAGGGTAAAACTAGAGGCACATAGAATTATTCCTAATTTTTAGGGGGTCCAATTATAGTTATTTGTGAGTAGTAATTAGTTAACTCAATTAATTGAGTTAAAATCAATTTAACTAGTTCTAACTGAGAGATGAGCTAGTGATAGGTCCAGCGAATTAAATATGATTTAATTCACAATTAGTGGTCAATCAGTTAACTGATAATTCACTATAAATATCTCTTGCATTTCAGTTATAAGGAAGGCCCAGTTCAGATTGGGGTTAAAGGGAAGGTAACTATCAGTTGTATAATTAAAAAATTGTACAGGTCATGCATGAGGTCATTAGGATGCCTTGAAGGAATTGCGCAATCAATTCTTAGGAATTTCCTATTTAATAGGTCCATAATTCCTCCAATAATGCGTAAGCAAGGCTGGTCAGATAGAGGATGAGAAGTGGTTAAGTATTGGACCGATTTTTCCTAGATCAGAGTGAGACAATCAACATAGTGCAAAGGTTTATCAGTGAGGGAAATAACATTGTATTTTTTCATGATATTGAATTTATGCAATATACAAATAGCGAGGTTTTGAGAAGTTGATTTCTCCAAATACAACTTGTGTTGTGCGATTGATAATTTCTCTCTTACTTGTTATGTGATTGTGCGATTGAAATTGGTTTCTGCAATTTGTAGAAGTGATTCAATATTTTGTTTTAATACATTACAATATTAGTTGAATCCATTTATATATTTATACATCTGCATGGAGGTATACAACAACCTAATTATGCGAAATAAGTAACATAGATCAAGCATAGGAAACAATTTTGAAATAGAGAATAAGTAGAGGAAATGCTTTTTATAGGTCAAACTAATTGGGCAGAGATGTCAAGTTTGAGTAACGAGTATGTAGAGAAATGAAATATTAAGTGCGTAGATGTCAGAAAAACCACTCTTCAAGGCATAATCCGAAAGAGAAACGATTGCGGGCTGTAATTCTGATGAGCAGACTGTTGAAAAGTGTAACTAGGTTCGGTCTTCATAATGACGTGTAAATATGATTTTATGTAATTAATGTAAAGAAGAAAATAAATTTATTTTTGTTATGCTTGAATCATGGGTTTCATGATCAAGGAAATTTATTTTAGTTAAGGTTCCCATTTTGATCCTTTAGGTTTTTCATCAAGTCATAAAAGTCTATTGAGTCAATGTCATTTATGGAAGACCCTTCTTAGGCATGTTACATATTTATGTGAGTCATTAAAAGAGTAAAAAAGACCCTCCAATACTAAGATCAAACATCTCCATCAAGTCAAACTTAAATGAAATAATAAATTTATCCAAATGACATGTCGGCCCAAGAAACTAGAAAATCGACTTATTTCTCATGGGAAAACCACTATAAATAGGTAGCTCGACCTTCATTTGGAACTTAGAATTTCGGTCAAGCAACAGTTTGCAACAAGAGGTGTGAGAATCACTAGGGAAGGGGCTTGATAACCAACAAAGAGAAGAAAATAAAGAGCGAAGTTTTTGGAATTGTTTTTGGGTCTGTATTGGGTTAAGTGCACTCCACAAGTGTGAGGATTTGCTGCTACCTATTGCAGAAAGGGTCGAGGTATTTCAGTTATTGTGAGAAGGCAGATTTGGGAAAAAATCAAGCGAATCCTCAAACTGAGAAGAGGAAGGATAGTATCCATCTCAAGAGAATAATATTGAAGGTTAAAATCTCTTAAGTATTGAATCTAGGGCTTCCAAAGAAGGTCTGTAAAAGTGTAGATCTAAGTAAAGATCCAAAATATGAAGGTTAGCCAAAGCAGTGGAAGAAGGAAGGAGTTTGAATACCATTGACTCAAGGAAGAGGAAGTTGAATGAGGAAGCCTTGTGTCTTTGTCTTGGAGTGGTCATTAGGTTAAGGGTCTTGGTTTTGGTATTCGTCAATTGGATTCTCTATAAGAAAAAGAATTTTTTTGGGTTTTCCTCTCAAGTGGGAAAGGTTTTGGCCCTAGATAATAGTCTACATTCCTTGTCTTTTGTCTCTTTATTATTTATAAATTGATAGTTTTTTTATGAAGAAGAAAATTATAATAATCTATGTAAAGAGAAGATCCTAATCTAAATAATTAAAAAGCATTCACACACAATTATCATTATAGATAAATCACATAATTTTTGATGCCTTAGATTTATCAACATGGTTTTGGAGCTAAGGTCACAAATAAAGGAAAGGGAATGTCATAAAGAGACACTCAAACACTCAAGGACCAAATCTAAAAATGGCATCAAAGCAAAGTCAAAATATACAAATAAGTGACAAAACCCTAGATCGAAGAAAGGATCTACTCCAAAAGAAGTCTTTGGATTATCGTTAAAATTAGCATCAAGAAAAAATAAAGGCAAAGACCCTACATCTACTCTAGTTGAAGAGATATACAAATCAAAGTAACTTGAAGTCTATACATCCAAGAAAAAAACTTCAAGAACAAATATCACATCATGATCTGAAGAAAGGAAAAACCCTAGATCAATCAAAAAAGCATTCTTGGGATCTGCATCATCTCAAATATTTTGAGTTGAAGTATCTTGAAGACTATTCATCCAAATTAAGATAGATAAAAGGGCGTTATCATCATCTTAAAAGTATTCTAAGGAAATTTCCCTCTCGTTGAAGCAAGGTTATTACCATTGAAGGATACCAACAAGAATTAATCATTGATCATCATCAACAAAGACATCACCATCAAAGGATCTAAAGTTATCTCCCTCTCTGTGGGATCAAGGATAATTCTTGAAGAGAACTATCTTCATCGAGGAGAAGTTTTCTATTATCTATATCATCATAAAATTCAAGGAAGCAAAAAGTGGAAGAAGAATCTTATCAAGTAGGTATATTTATGTACACATCTGAATATGTCAAAATGTATTTTTGCAAGGAAAGAAAAATTGTTTGGGAATTCAAAAAATCTTGCATAGAAGAAGAGGAAATATCTAAATCTCATTGAAAATAAGGTTATGGATCATGTCAAAGGATCTATCACTAAACCAAAAAAATAATATGCTAAAGCACTTGCCAAGTTTATGAAAGGGGAAGTTAGGGTGTTAGGTCTCCGTAGTTTTGGCAGATTGGAAATGACCAAAAAGACAAGGGTAACATCAAACCAATCTTTGAAGTCCTAGGACCCAACCTTCCTGGACTCAGAGAGGGATCTCTCTATGTTTGCTTGTAAAGGTTTTAACTTGTTTGATTTTATGATTTATATTTTAGGCTAGTTATTAGGTTTAGGGTTTGTTTTTTGTTTTCGTTGGGTAGGTTTTCAAGAGAAATAGGTAGAGTAAGAGAGGATCAGTCCATTGGGCTATGGAGTCTGCAAAGGTCTTGAAGAGTGCAAAAATAGTTCAAGGGTGTTTCATAGGGCAAGTAAACAGGGCCAAATGGATCTAAGTAGGTTTTGAGTGAGTGAAATGAACATGGAGGAGAGAATATAGTAGGTTAAGGGGCAATCAAGGATCCTTTAACAAAATAATAACTAGGAAAATATTTCAGCATGATTAGCATAGTAAAAAATTGAAGAGAAATGAAGGATTCTTCAACCAAAAAATACTAAGCAGACCTTAGAGCAATAGATGAGTAAACTTAGAGAGCAGTTAAGGATTCTCTGAAACTTACTTACAAAAAATTATAATTTTAACATAACATCTCAGTAAAACTAAAGAGAACTTAAGAATTAATTAGTTAAACTTCAAGGAAGAAAACATAAAGATCATAAGATGCAGACAAAGCAGGGTGCCAAGAAGACATTTCCTACTCTAAGATTTCTATCATATGATCAGAGAAACATAATGAGAACTAAAGAAAACATGTACAAAGGTGGAATACATCACCATTCAACAAATCTTTATGAATCCTAAGAATGAGCTCAATCCACAGCTGCTCAGTCCAAAGCCATCACAAGACATCAAAGCCAATTTCACAAATAAACTTAGAGTCTATATCATACTATGCTCAGCAACCAACCAACAATTAAAATGAGGCCTCAATGCTCTATTTAACCAGAAAATGAGGAGGTGGAAACCATAAGAGGTTTCTACAAACCATAAATACACCATAAATGTCATTTATGTCCAAAGAGGCCATGCAAGGCCCAAGGCACATAATAACTATTTGCAATAAATGAAAGATAACTTAAACATAGCTCCTCAACCAAATATGGAGTGATTTGCCCCAAAAAAACACGAAAATATCCTTTAGTGTGTTTTGTCGACTTTTTGCAAGGGGGCAGCTTCAAAGGTGTAAGGGCGCAACACATGCACCAGAAAAATGGGTCACCTTGCAGCTGGGTTTTAAAGGCCTTCACAATGTTGGAATGGGCTCCGTGATAGCTCGTTGGAAATATTGTCAAGTCTAATTTCCAAAAATGCCCTTGGTTTTCTGATTGGACTTCATATGCCTATTAAAAAACCAAAACTCCCAAGGCTGCTAAGATTGCAACACCAACTCTGAAAACAAGGCAGAAAGGTGAAATTTAGGGTGTTTTTGCCACTTTTGGGGGGGCCAAAACTACTCCAAATGATCTGAATTTTTTTTTTGGATAATGTAATTGACCTGCTGAATCTAAAAATGTAAGCCATTTCTTTTGAATATTCCTCAAAAAGGAGTGCGACACCAAGGGTGTTGCGCCCTTGGACCTCAAAATTAGTCAAAAAACCAAAATTGTCAAAAACTTGACAAAATTTGAAATTGTCTTTCTCATGGGGTTTGGGAGCCTGTAGAGAAGCTTGAGCAAGGATTCCAAGATTTGATTGCTCTTCTGCCTCCTTGAGTGCTTTAATTTGTGCAAGGGCTCTTTTGAGCTTGGCCCTAGCAATTTGATTTTTCAATGCATAGTGCTTAGCCATCTTTTTCTGTAGGCCAAGGTCCCTTTTTGTCTTCTTCAGCTGCTTTTTTTCATCCTTATAATACGCAATAATATACTTTTACATGCCAAGATTTATTTGTATGTCTATGATCTGAGCATCCTTGCTTTGGAACAAGATGCTTGTAACCCTCTCCTCATCTTCATTTTTACTGTCGAGGTAAATGAGGTCAAATTCTTGTTCAACCTCATGCTGATCTTCTTCTTCTTCCTTTACCTTTTCTTTGCCTTTATCTAGTGGCTTAGTGGATGTGGAAGGCATGGCCCCTTGCCTTTAGAGGTAGCAAACACATGCCTTTCTCCTCTTTGGTATGTTAATGGAAGAGGTTCAATTCTGCTCATTTTAGTGCCATATGTCTTGTTTCCATGATTGTGGTCATCTTTGTTTGGATCACTGACATCTTGGCTCACTTCTTCATTTGTATTATTATCTTCATTGACATATACCTCCATGTCTTCTTGACCTCTTTCTTCATTTGTGTCCTCACTGTTAGAGGTGTCATTACTTTCATTGATTATTGGCGAGAAAACAGGTCTCATAGATAAGACCCGGGTTCAGGTTAAGGGCCAACAAGGTTTTCCGCTGTAGTCTAGCACCACGCCAAAATTTTCACCCTGCTCCGAAGAGCCGAGAGTCTCACCCGAGGCGTGCCGGAACTTACTAAGGTAGGGAATAGATCGGTATTAGCCTAAAAACATTGGTATGGGTAAATCATAGCTATGATAAAAGTCTAAACAAATGCAACGTTCCATGAAAGATATCTCTCGGGAATGCATTCAGACTTACAATAAATAAAATTTAAAATTTCTAGTGAAACCATTCATTCCAGACCACAACATATATCCAAAACAACAAAATTTTATTATATTATGAATCAACTATTAGCGACAAGCTATTACAAGGCTCCTCAGCATGAGCTCGAACAGAACAAAATACAAAGTGGTCCTACTGGACAAAGAGAAACACAGAGATACAGAAGAGTAGAGAACAGAACAATGCGAACAAAGCTCTCCTAAGGCTCCTGTTCCCTGACCTCGTTTGAGCCAACCTCCCTTTTCACTGGTCGGCTGCCTATTTGTTTTGCTGCCAGTGTGACTAAAAATCTTTCCTTTATTTTCGCTCGGTTGTCTTCTGTTTCTTTTTGTTAGTCGGGAGTTCTACTACTCGTTTCCTGCCACGCTCTTCTGCCATCTGTGCTTGCTCCCGCAACAACTGTGCCACCTATCCTTTACTTCTTCCACAACCTTGAAATCTCTCTACCTACCGTGGTTGCGTCTTGCCACGTACTAACCGCAACTCAAAATCTATTCAATTTCAAAACAAGGGCCCCAACAGGCATTGACCACATCTTATTGACTCGTCCCGAGTCAATCATTTTGCACTGTTTCCACTTCCATTGGTCTGATCGGCCTTGTGTCCTGCTCTGCCTGCCTCCCTTCTCTCGGCTGTCCAAACAAGGGCCTCAACTCTAGGACCTTGGTTAGAGCTGATTCCTTGAGTTCTTGAAAGGTTGTCATGGCCTGTTTCCATCCTTGCATTAGTGCATCAGTTTCAACCGTGATTTCCACAACAAATTATTCCCCTGCATCAGGTGGCAGGTCACCAAACATGGTGTTGATTTGAGTATTGGCCTATGAGGCCAATTGTCTCATCATCTCGGAACTAATTTCACTGGTTGTCGGAGCTTCTGGAGGGCTTGCTTGGGTGCCGTTGAGTTTTCTTCTATCTGTTGTATTTGGACTTCCAAAACGTCTGCTTGTGCATACAGTTGGTCGAGCCCAGTCGGGTCTGTGGCCTCCTGGATCTCTTTTGATATTTTCTGTAGCTGAAATGAGACCAATTGTGAATTCAGAGTGAGCTCCATCGAGCATTCCTGTAGACCCTTCAGTAGGTCATATGCCTCTTTTGCTGCAGTACTCAGAACTTCCTGCATTTTCATGACTTGGCTCTGTCTCTCTGATATCTTTGCTGAGTACACAACCGCTGGGTCGGGTAACATTGGTCGGGTAGCCAATGTGGCTCTGAGCTCCTTATTCTCATTGTGGAGGTTGCTACAGGCCACCCTTAGGTGAATTGAGTGACCGACTATGTCACTTTCCTCGACTCCTTAGGGTACCTGGTCAGTGTGCTCCATTACGGTGGGCCAAATATCCTGAAATATTCTGGTCACTAGGTCTAGTTGTTCCTGTAGATGCCCCTTTCCTGTCTGCAGCTATTCACGCTCTTCAGTAAACGTGCTAATCTGTATCTGTTGCTGGTCACATCTTTTCTGGAACTCCAAATGAAGTCTCTCAGCTTTCTGTGCTGCTCATTGAATAAAGTGGTACAGTTGAGCTATCCCCCATGTTTCCATGCTCTCTGCACTGGAGGTACCCTGGTCTTGAATCTGTGCAAAAAGTGGCTGTCTGCTGGCGATAGATTTTGCTGATTGGGCCTGCGGTGACTGTGGTGATGTCGGTGCGGCAGCCGGTTACTGGAGTCAGCCATATGTAGATCAGGCTACACCTCTTGACCTATTAGATGAGCTGGATGGAGCAAAGTCTGCTTAGGGAGCGACCCATTCGTTTCTTCTATAGACTACTCTATCTGATTAATAAGCTCAGTAAATGTAGTTTGCGGAACCAGGGTTTGGTCAACTGGAGTTACATCTGCTGTACCCGAGTTAACTTCCATTCCGTGGTCCCCATTAGTTCTTCTTCTGGCTATGGGGTCTGATACTGTGGCTGATGAAGTGGAGGGTGTGGAATTGTGGGGCTCTCGGGAGATGGATGAGGTGGTGAGTGGTAGTTGGTGGGTGCGAGGTGGCGATATGCGAATTTTTAGGAAATCGATGGGGTTGATGGGGTTGTGGGGTGGTAGCCCCCTGGTCCCTTAGGCCTCGACTACCAGCTCTTCTCTGATTGGTACTTTTATACTCAATTGTCGGGGTGGATCCTCCCCTATGAGATCGACCACTGGGATAGATGTTGTGACCTTGGCCCTTTTTGCTTTCGGTGCCGCTGCTGGTTTTGCAGCTTTATTCTTTTCGACCAGCGTTGTAGTCGTTGGGGGTGGTGAATTAAACAAAACATTGGGTATTGGCGCGAATATGGAGGCCGTGCTGGGAGATGGATTTGAATGGGATGCCTAAAACACTAAAAATTTCGGAAATGTAGTGGCACCGCTAGCTAGCACTTGAACCACTCTATTAAATTTTTTTACCTTGGTGTTCAGTTGTTCAATGATTGGGAAAAGCTACAGGTTTAACATCCTGGTCGCTGCCTCTTCTGAAGTTTCTCCCGACAGTGGGTTTGGCAGCATCCCGTCGAAGATATATGTGTAGACTCCATACCTAACCTCCATCGCCACTCCTGGCCACGAACAGACCTCCGTGTGAAAGGCTGCTTCATCAATCTGGAACTTCAAGGGCCTCATCTTGAAAGTTAATTCCAGTACACATGTCAGCCTAAGAAAAGTTTTCTTGTGGGTGACCCCGAACCATACCTACTCACCATATCCATCTAACAGACTTCCTGGAATTCTTTGTTGACTCATCACAATGTCAACCATCTAGCCGTACCAGACTCTGAAAGCTTCGGTGTTTACTTCCTTTGTGCTAGGATCCCCAGACACTTTCCAAGGCACGAACTTCAGTACCAATGGTTGGTCTTCTGCTATCTCAACCTGTACCCAGATGCTTGGAAAGGTCCATTTCCACATGGCCAGCGCCATGATCAAATATCCATAAATAAATCCGGTCGCCCTCTTGTAATTTTCCTTGCAAGTTTCGAACAATTCCTTCGGTAAGAAAGAGCACCAATTCAGCCTTGTCCCCTGGACGCAATGCTCCACAACCAAAATTGTATCTAGCGTGCACTCCCCTTTGGTATAGTGCCTCATTTTCTTGCTAGCAATTAGGTAGCAGGCAAACTTAACCTCTGGTTTGTTGATCAAGTCGATATTTTCTCCTTTTCCCCCTCTCCTAGTGACATACTTGACATAGTAGTCTGTGTCCCCAGATTTCTTCACTCTTTTGGATACAGTTTGGAATGCCGCTGATACGTCCCTCCCCTCCTGTGACAATCCAGTTAATCTATGGATGTCTTCTACATGAATTGGGATTTCGTTCCCTAGCCATAGTGAACCATTATGGATCCTGCTCAATAAAAACTTTGTGCACTGCATCGTAGCACCTGTAATCCTGAACACTGGAAAATTTCTCAAGTTCGGTATCGTAGACTATTGGATGCCCCTGAACTCTGGCAGAACTCTTGTCGCTGTCCATCCTGCTTCTGTTGCATAATTCTCTATATAAACTTGCCTTTTCAGTGCTGGAAACTCAAAAGAATCTGTAAGGTCTGTATTGATCAGTGTTGCATTGTCGTATTTTCCCACAAGGGACTCCATCTTTTGAATTCTGCTGTCAAGTTCTCGCTCCACTACTGCTGGAATTACTCTGGTCATTCTGGATCTTCACTAATATACTTGTAGAAAAGCTCTCTCTCTTTTCTCTTGAGTTCGTTCTCCTGTGTGCCTTTCCTGGTCTTCTTCTGGTTCGACTTCTCTTGTTCTTCTGGATGTTTCTAATTCTAACTCGGATTTTTTCAGCATTCTCACGCTTCTTTGCATGCGGGTTATGTAATTAACCAGCAAGGGTGAGGTTGATGAGAACCCATAACTAATTAATTTTTCCCCTGGCTTCTTCCGCGGCTACAATTGTGTGATTAGTTACTGGCTGAGGTGGGTTCTGACATTGCTGACTGTGGTTTTGGGATTTGGGTAGATGCGATGGCTGGTGGTTATGTCTAATTATGGAAAATTTATTACGGTATGGGTGATGCTAATTATGGAAATTATTTCCAAATCTTCATAATCCTATGGACTGACACTGGTACTACGTGTAATGATGATGGGCTGATGTTCGACACGCTTTTCTATTTGACGTGGATGACACGCTGGACACTACCCTTCCCGGACCACAATTGGTTGCGTTGCGGTCTCCGCAACTCAACTATAGTTATTTATTATTATTTTTGGTTTTGGTAAAATGGAACCCTATATATGATCATCTCGGGTGCGAGAGAGTTATTGTTACTATTCTACCCTACTGACTCCTCTCAGTTGCGAGAGTTACTGGAAATGAGAAGATTAACTTACTCTTGGTAGGGCTTTAGGCGTGCGCCATTGACCCATCCTTGTAGAACTTGGCTGTTCAGTTGTGCTAACCAAACTGCTCTTGAATCTTTGATTTCTATCACATGAAATGGCCCTAGCCAATGCATCTGCAGCTTCCCTGGGAATTTTTGGTATTTGCTGTCATATAGTAGAACTTTCCCACCGACTTGAAAATTCTTTTGCTTAATGTGCCGGTTGTGCCAAGCTTTCTATATCTCCTTTTGTACCGTCTGGTGAAATTCGGCCAAAAATCGTCCTTCTTCAAGTTCTTGCAGCTCCGGTAATCGCTCCTTTAGCGATTCTTCTTCAGATAATTGGAGTGATGTTGCGATTAGAAGGCTTGGTAAGATGAATTCCGCTAGGACCACTGCTTCTCTCCCGTATACTAGCTGGAATGGTGTTTGGTTGTTTCGTCATTTTACTGTTGTTCGGTATGCCCATAACGTTGCTGGTATCCGCTCATCCCAATCATCGCGCTGCGCATTGCATATATTCGTCAGGCCCTTCTCCAGTATCTTGTTAAACGCTTCCACTGTACTGTTGGCTTGTGGATGATATTGATTTTATGGTGTTGTATCATGAAGCTTTCCAAGAGGGATTTGATGGTGTCATTGATGAAATGGGTACCCTGGTCACTGGTTAGGCTTTTTGGACACCCAAATATTATGATTATATTTTCGAATATGAATCTGGCAGCAGTCTCTGCCGTGAAATTTTTCACTGGCACTGCTTTTTCCCACCTTGTCAGGTGGTCTGTCACTGTTATTATGTACATCGCCTTTGAGTACCTTGCAGCTGGCGTAATTGGTCCTACAAAATCGACTGCCCACTTTTTGAATGACTGCAGTACTTTTATCGGATGCAGTGGAAGCTCATCTCTGTGGGATGGCCGTCCTGTCAGCTGACAAACGTCACATTTCTTAAAAAATGATTTGCTGTCCATATGCAATGTTGGCCACCATAAAACTACTTGTAGTAATTTTATTGCCGTCGGTTTAGCACCCACGTGTCCTCCCGCAACACCACTGTGGCATTCCCATAGTATAGTTTTCCTTTCGTAGTCCAGGACACATCTTCGAAGAATCTGGTCCAGCCCCATCTTGTATAAGTGTCCCGCTATTAGTTTATACTCTGCAGCTCAAATTACTAGGTGTATTTTCTGTATTGAAGTATACTCTTGCGGACACTGCCTTGTCGTGAGGTAGGCTGCTATTTCGTTCAAGTAGTCTGGGATGGCTTCCACTCTGAAAATATCAGAATCTAGTAATTGATCATCTAGAGATCCTCCATTTTCTCCATTCTGTAGTCAGGATAGGTGATCAGGCCGTACATTTAGTCTTCCAGCCCTTACGATCACTTCAAAGGTGAACTCCTGAAAAAGTAGGAGCCATATGCAGATTCTCCCTTCTAAGACCGGTTTGTTTACTAAATACTTCAACGCTGAGTGGTCTGTGAAAATTTTGAATGTACCTCCCAACAGGTACTGGCAGAAATTTTGTAGAGAGTACACCATTGCCAATGCCTCCCGTTCTGTTGTGGTGTAGTTCCATTCTGCTGTGGACAACTTGCGACTGGAAAAATATACCAGGTGATTGACTAAAGTGTCTCCTGGTTGAGCCAAGACCACTCCAAGCGCGATGCTGGAAGAATCGATGTGTACGTGAAATTTATTATCCCAGTATGGGTGAACTAATATTGGCACACTCACCAAATTTTCTTTTAGGGTATCCAGGGCTGCCCTGCAACTGTCCGTCCACTGGAACTGTTTAGATTTCCTCAACAAATTCTCTAAGGGGGCTGTTATCTTCGCGTAGTTGCGAATAAATCGCCGATAGTAACCTGTGTGGCCCAACAGTGATCTCAGCTATTTTATTGTTTCTAGTGCCTCCATGTTGGCTATCACCGCTACTTTGGCCAAGTCTACGCAAACGCCTTGGTTACATACCACGTGTCCTAGCAGTGTTCCAAACAGCACTGCAAATATACACTTCTTCAGGTTCAACGAGATCTTCATTTGTCAACATCTATCAAAAATTACCCTTAACAGACTCGCATGATCCTTTAGTATGCTATAGACGGTCCAGTCATCCATGTAGACCTCTAAGAACTTGTGGATGTATTCTCGGAAAGCGGCTATCACGATGCGAGAGAATACTGCTGGTGAATTTTTCAATCTGAATGGCATCACATTGTATGCAGAAGAGCCCCATTCGGTGGTGAATGTTGTATTTTTCTTATCTTCCTCCGCTATCCTTACTTGATGGTATCCTGAGAATCCATCAGTGAATGAGTATGTCTCGTTCCCAGCTACGTTGTCTAGGAATTCGTCACTAACTGGAGTGGGAAATGGGTCATGGATACAAGCATTGTTTAAGCTTCTGTAATCTACACAGACATGTATCTCAGATTTCTCCTTTTTTCTCTGTATAACTATAGGACTTACCCATTCTGATTCCAATCCTACTTTTAACATCTTGTCAATCTCTGCTTTAACTTTTTCCTTCACTTTTGGATTCAGACGATATGGTCTATGTTTCATAGGCCTTGCGTCGGGCTTCAATATTATCTGCATCTCTCCCATATCCCCTTTTATTCCCTTTAAATCCGCTACTGATGAAGGGAACAAGTCCTCATATTCCTTCAGCAAACTGAATATTTCCTTAGTTGTTTGTTCATCCCAATAGTCTCCAATCGTCGCTAGTTTAGGTTTGTCTTCTGTTCCAATATTTAATTTCTTGGTTCTTAATGGTAGCAGATGGATTCCTTCTATCGTCGATTCTTCTTTGATATCCCTCTCCCCCTCTGTTTCTTCAAAATACAGGTGCCTGAGATCCTCTATATTATCATCATCCATCTCACTGTTTATCTTTTGACATGCCACCTTTTGTCTGACACCTTGGTACTGAAGCGACTGGTCATCCTTCTTTTGAATATCCAAGAAGAACAATACCTTCTTGATAGCCTGCAAAGCTTGTGTAACAGGTTCTGTTTTTCCTTCACACAAGAAACACTGCTTGAAGTTTTCCGCAACTCCCTGCCATCTGCTGGTCCCTCTTTTCTTCTCTTCCGTCAGGTACCAGGCCTGTGGAATTAAGTCCAGAGAGTGGATAAACCGGTGTACCCACAGTTCTTCTGGATATCCCTCGTTTCTCCATTGTTCCTCACATTTATTCAGATGGTTTCTAGGGTCTGAGTCCCCTTCGTATTTCTCCTTACTCCAGGGTCCTTCCTCTTTCTTAAATCTTGCTTTTAATGCTATCGAAACTTTGTCCCATTGCGTCAGCGAGTTGTGATGATTACTCCACCATATTGAGGATGTGGACTATAATGCCATGTCCATCAATGGTACTCTGTGGCCTTTTGGTACCTTATCTTCTATATTTGTTATGAAAATGTTTATAGCATTCATATTGGATAAGGTTGGGTATTCTCGAACCTCGGTCCCGATCCAATTGATTCTTCCAATGTTGGTGCATCTCCTTGTATTAGTTTCATACCCTCCTTGCTGCCAATCATCCCAAGATATTTCTGAGCCCAATTATGAGCTTTGGATGCTTCTCTAGCTTACATATCCTTCTGTTGTTTGATTAATGTAATCTTATCTTCTTCCTGTGGTCATTTGATAGTGTAATGTTCCTTTTTCAGAAACATTGTCAATCGACAAAGCAAATCTATTCCAAAGATAGACTGCAGGGGCATTTACTGGATTTTTCACCTTTAAACAAAGGATGAGCTCCAGAGGATACTTGGCCCACTAGCAGACTCTATCTATAGAGTGATTGTCAAAGGACAATATCCCCAATAGGGAAATACAACAAGATTGGGAACCTCCTAATATTACAGCTACAACGATGACAAATACATCAAATGGAAATAGCAGTGACTCATGAACACATAAAATGCTGGAGAATATAAAATGGCCATCATATTATGTCATTGCAGCAAATAAGTATACAAATCCTTGAGGAGATGATCACTCAAGCAAGGCACAACAAGCCTCAAGGAACCTGTACATGTACACATGAAATACATAGCTGCATAAATAATGCCCTAAATAATGCCCTAGGCCATGACTATGCAATTTATAGAGAAAATGCTGCATAAAATATAATAATACATGAATATAGCAATATAAGGCTCAAATAAAGTGGGGGAGCATGATCTCAACCCCTAAGAATACAATACATCAATCCTCTAAAAGGATTGGCTGAAATCTATACAAAAATGACATTTTGCAGAAATGCCAGAGTTGCTGGGCAGTAGCAGCTCAAGAGCTGGAAATGAATGGAGAAGGATGAAATAGCTGATGTAGATGAAGAGCCCTTCTCCAATGAAAATCTGAAGTGAAAGGCTGATCCTTTCACCCAAGACTTCCCCTCCAAAATCTGATAATCCCTCACAACAAATATCCACCCATGAAAACGTTGTCTAAGAGAGGGACTGCGCTGCCTCTGATGGAAAGTGGTTGGCCTAATGAAAAATATGATGGGATATGCTCTAGAACCACATTTTCTAATCTGATAATGAATAGAACATCTCTCCACTGAAAAAAAAGCTCCGGATGGTGTATGGAAACCTCCCTGGCAACACCCAGCAACATTGCACAATAACTGCTGCAGAAAATGCGCTGATGTAGATGGCTGAAGCTATGGCCTGAATGCCTGAATATGGGGAATGGAGTGAAATCCTTCATGAGCTACTCAAGAAGGAGAGGAATTCCTAAACATGACTCCCTCGTTCCCGAAGGCACTGCAGCTCTGCCGAACAGCAAGAGGCAGCAACGAGTCTCCAAGACTTGGATGTAAAAATGATCAAAGATTATCCCAATGGCTACCTTGATCCTCTTTTAAACAATGAGCCTTCCCTCCATGGGCCCTAATTTGAATCAGGGTTTCCTCCATCTATAATATTCTCTCCTACGTTTTCCCACATAGTGCTTTCCAACCCATGCCAGCGCAGTTTGACTTGGTCAACCTTGGCCAAGCATGTATGAAAAAAACTCCTTTCACACATGGAGGTGTGAAATCCAGCTCTAATATGATCCCCTTTCATATTTAGAGGATTTTTGTTCTCTAACCATGCAAATAATGGGTCCCCTATTTTGAAAATGGCAACAAGAAACAGTGAAGGAGGCCTCCTGAAACATATTTCCTGATCCTAGTTGGAGATTGATCACCTAAACTAGGTGGGGACCACACATGTGATTTTTGTCGAAAAGTCTATTTTTAGACTATGTCTATTTTTAGAAATATGGAGCATGGTATAGGAGTTGCGGGATGCTATTCTTGGATGATTGGTCAAGTTGGTAAAAATAGATGGACATCTGTTTTTAGACATACAGGTCGAAGTCTATTTTTAGACTGCCTGTCTAAAAATAGAACAGTCAAATATTATTAACCCTTAATAATATTTGGACTATAAACATTATCTTATCCTCTTGGAGCACTTCAGTTCGAGCTACATATGTGGCACATGCAGCTGGCAGAAGGAAATTCAAATTTTCTAAGGGTTAGTTGAGCTATTGGATTGTTGACTTCAGTTAGAACTCATGTGGCAGAGTTTGGTGGAGTTGATGAGACAGTTGGTGGAGTTGTGTTCGGTTTAACTTAGTTGAACTATTTGTATTTAGTTTAACTGGATAATACACTAGATATGAGTGGTGTGAATTAATTATTAATTAATTCACTAATTATTAACTCATTATTCAACTAAAGAACACATCAGTTAACAACAGTGCATGGACAGTTCAGTGGAGACCAGTGTTAGAGGTAGGAGAAAGGGTGGAGTCTACTATCAGTTGTGAC
Source organism: Pinus albicaulis (assembly GCA_034641835.2). Lineage (NCBI taxonomy): Eukaryota > Viridiplantae > Streptophyta > Pinopsida > Pinales > Pinaceae > Pinus > Pinus albicaulis. Next base: position 1,390,310,194 of record CM076572.1, on the reverse strand, counting down.
TATAGTGTGCATGAGATTTGCACAATCATTGGAGGAGATTTCCAATGAGGATTGCGCAGTTAAAGCCAAGGGAATTCGAATTCATTCAATTCATTCTCTCATCTTGGATTGCGCAGTAGAGGCAGGCAAACAGTGGAGGAGTTTTGAACCCGTGACTTGTTCAAAACTGAGCTAGTTTGTGTGTAACGTTTGGAGACAATACTGAGTACTTGTGAGGAGTATTATACTGAGATTGTTACATGATTCTTATTTATTATAATATACAGACAGTAGGGGGTTTTCAGCTGTAAGCTTTCCCCGGTATACATACTGTGTTATATGTGTTGAATTTCTATGTGCGCATGTGAATGTTTTCAATACCGCTTGTTGTTTTTATTTCCGCATGTGATGATTAATGCGTATAAGAGATTATGTGTTATGTATGAAGCTCAAATAGTATGTGACCAGGATAATCTCGGTGAATAACTTAGCAAATTATTCAAATTTCTACACCCTACCAATTTTATTCATCTCCTTAACAAAAATTAATGTTCCATAAAATTTGGAACATTACAGTCCTCCCCTCTCAAAATATTGCTTGCCCTCAAACAATTGCAAGGATGAACTGAGCTTATTTCTGCCCTTCCTCCTATATCATCCCTATGTGATTATCTCCTCAAGAAAATGATGCCATATCAACAATCAAATCTCCAAACTGTCCCTCCAACAAATGCAATCTAGCCTTGGGTGAACATTCCCAAATAGCAATCATGTAGAAACAAATATCCATGAAGGAACTAAGAGCTTTCCAAGGGCCTCCTTGAGGCATGAGATCTGATATATAGTTGGAATTATCATCCCCCATATTAATCTCTCATCCCCAAGCCATCAATCATAAAAATAAGTTGCCTCCCAACAAGACAACTCATGGAAAATATACCTCCACCTTGAGCTCCGGAAATGAAGGTGGGCTGAAATATGATCATGGAAAGCACTATAACTTGCCCCATGCTGTCCTCTTCCCCACTTGTGACAAGTGTGGAGTGTATGCTGATCCTGGGCTGCAAATGTATTGCCCTCAAATGGAAAAATGAAGAGTAATTCCCCAAGAATATCTTCTCCATCAATGAAAAATCAGCTGGCCCAAGACATGTCATCTATGATGAATAGGACAAGATCACCATAGAATTCCCCCATGACATGTTTTCTGTAGGTTATACCATGTGCATCAAGGTACAAACAATGTCTCATAGGGTTAAAATGCAATCTCACCCACTGTAGCTGCAAGAAATATCATGGTAAGTATTGTACAAAAATATCACCTCTACTACTGAACAACAAATAGATGAGTGAACCAACAATACAAAATAAAAGAAATGCCCAAAGATAAAAAATGGATGGATGTCATAATCATACCCATGGCCATCCTCACAAGAAAGAAAATAGATAGATGTGGTGGCCATGTCTCTTCTCATGTTCCCATTAGAACATGCAATGCAGAAAATATGGGAGTCCTCCCTCATCAAGGACACATTCATCCCATGTGTCTCTTTTATAATCATGTCCTTCACTGAGATAACAGAGATATCAGCCAAGGAGATCATACTCAAAAATAAAATGAGGTAAGTACTGAAGGTTTCATGTTGTGCAAAGATGTACCAATAGTCTCCTAAGTGGTCACAACGTAGTTTCCCAAACTGCTGCTTTGAGAAATGATATGGCAAGTTGTTTTCAGCTTATGGACAACAATGTATGTTTTGACATCTGATAATGCATGGTAAGTGGCTGAATATAAGTGCTAAACATAAATGGAAAGTAACACTTGCCCAAGGCCATATAAAAGATGGCTGTCTCCATCACATAGTTTGGCCCAATTTTGATCATGGAGCAACATGATAAGCTTGCCCTCTTGTAGAGCCATGTACTGCAAAATAATGGTAAGAGTATACAAATCAGCCAATGTAAGAACATATTTCTTACCATATACCGGTAGTAAGATGATGTATGGATCTATGAATGAACCCTCCATGGTTGTTTGGCATGCTGCCATGAAGAGAAATGAACTAGATGCTGCAAGAAAATCCTTCTTCTCATGCTTGGGATCCAAGTCAAGAAGAATGTAGTAGAGCAATGTATCTACTACCTGATCCATCTCACCTCCTCTTTGTCCATCAATTTCAAAAAATATGAAATGTTCCTGGGACTTGTGGGTTATGGATCCACCACACTTCCGCTGGGCACACTTCATCCATCGGTTACTGCTCCAAAGAGAGAACGATGTTGGCCTATACACATAGGCTCTCATCAATATCCAGCTCCATTCTTTGACATGTTCTTTGTCAAATATATCTCTCATAATGCTGCAATATATAAGAAGCCCCTTCCAAGGTGGAAGTACCTCCCTATCATCTAAAGCCAAGGAGAGAATGCCATCTCCTCCTCCTGCAACATCATGAATCTTGTGAGAGAAAATATGCTTTTGCTCCCCCCCATCAATGCCAAGCAACTCAAGTGCTTGCTGCCCCATTATGCTCACATCATATGACTCATGTGATGAAGGTATAATGACTGATATATGTATCATATCAGCAATATGTATCCCTTCTCCTTGCTGCCAAATGATGTAAACACCCTGCCACTTCTCCTCTTCTTTGGTACTCCTCCCATGAGGGCTACCATTCTCCTAAAACAATTCCTGCTTTTTGCATTTCATGAGAGTTTGAAATGCAGCTCCTTGGACACCTCTTAGGAAAGGCCTCTCTCCCATGACTATGCTGGATCTATGAAGTTCCAAATGTGATGGAGGTGATGTCTCTTCTCCACCCATGTTCAACAATGTTGCCGATTCCTCCAATGATGTAGCAGCTGTCTCCTCCTCCAGTTCACAAATTGTTTCATGATTCTCCATGGAGGTGTCATGGTTTACTTCATCCTCCAAAAGTTTACACTCCCACCTTGAAGGCTGAATGAAAATCATCAAAGATTTAGAGGATGAGGGTTCTTCTCCTCCTTGAACCCTTTACACAATGCAGTGCAAACATGAGGCCCTAAAGTGGCCATGTGGTTTGATCCTGGGACCTCCTCATATGAAATTCCACCATCCTTAAGATTATTTGCTGAAATAGAAAGTGGAACTTTACTCATACCTTGGTGGATCTTGGGACCTTCTTGTGTGGCTGCAATGGATTTTCCTCCAATGGCTTCCTTATCCATAGATGTAGAAGGCTTCTCCTCCAAAGCTGTAGTAGCGTTGGTGCAATTCTCCTCCCATGGTGGAATGGATTCCTCTTCCTTTGTCCTCCCTCCATCGAAGGTTTGGATCAACCTTTGAGTAAAGTATCCAAAAGAACTCACCCTTGAATGGATCAAGGGTTTGAACCACCAAACAGAGGTTTTATCCTCCATGTGAAGTGCTGCCATCTCCACTACTTCTTTCTTTTCCACTGGATGCAACAAATAAAATGCCTCCAGCTTCTTCTCCCAAGCTCTAGCTGAAGTAACCCCATCAAATGTAGAAAATAGAAGCCTATTGCCTCTTATTTCTCCTTTTCCATAGGGCCTTCTCTCCTCCATCTGTTGAATAGACTGTGAGTACACTGTAGCTCTCCTGAATGCTGCAGAATGGGGTTTATAGTCACCCAGGTACTTGCTTAAGATATGGAAATCCAAGCATTTGCCATGCTGGTCTTCAAGAGAATAGGAAGTGCATGGACCTTCCTCTTCTCCTCTTTTCTTCTCCTCCTCCTCAGGGAAGCTCTTCTTCGTATCAAAAATAGATGAGGCTAGACTCATCTTCTTCATCATTCTCCTCTGAAATCAAACTCACAGGCTGTGCTAGTTCGATGCTCTCATACCACTGTAATGTTCCTTTTTCAGAAACATTGTCAATCGACAAAGAAAATATATTCCAGAGATAGACTGCAGGGGAATTTACTGGATTTTTCATCTTTAAACAAAGGATAAGCTCCAGAGGCTACCTGGCCCACTAGCAGACTCTATCTATAGAGTGATTGTCAAAGGACAATATCCCCAATAGGGAAATACAACAAGATTTGGAACCTCCCAATATTGCAGCTACATCAATGACAAATACATCATATGGAAATAGCAGTGACTCATGAAAACATAAAATGATGGAGAATATAAAATGGCCATCATATTATGTCATTGCAAAAAATAAGTATACAAATCCTTGAGGAGATGATCACTCAAGCAAGGCACAAAAAGCCTCAAGGAACCTGTACATGTACACATGAAATACATAACTGCATAAATAATGCCCTAGGCCATGACTGTGCAGTTTATAGAGGAACTGCTTCATAAAATATAATAATACATGGAAATAGAAATATAAGGCTCAAATAAAGTGGGGGAGCATGATATCAACCCCTGAGAATACAATACATCAATCCTCTAAAAGGATTGGCTGAAATCTATACAAAAATGGCATTTTGCAGAAATGTCGGAGTTGCTGGGCAGCAGCAACTCAAGAGCTGGAAATGAATGGAGAAGGATGGAATAGATGATGTAGATGAAGAGCCCTTCTCCAATGAAAATCTGAAGTGAAAGGCTGATCCTTTCACCCAAGACTTCCCCTCCAAAATCTGATAATCCCTCACAACAAATATCCACCCATGAAAACACTGTCTAAGAGAGGGATTGCGCTGCCTCTGATGGAAAGTGGTTGGCCTAATTCCAAATATTATGGGATATGCTCTAGAACCACCCTTTCTGATCTCCCAATGAATAGAACATCTCTCCACTGAAAAACAAGCTCTGGATTGTGTATGGAAACCTCCCTGGCAACACCCAGCAACACTGCACAATAACTGCTGTAGAAACTGTGCTGATGTAGATGGCTGAAGCTATGGTCTGAATGCCTGAATATGGGGAATGGAGTGCAATACTTCATGAGCTACTCAAGAAGGAGAGGAATTCCTAAACAGGACTCCCTTGTGCCCAAAGGCACTGCAGCTCTGCTGAAAAACAAGAGGCAGCAACAAGTCTCCAAGACTTGGATGTAAAAAAGATCAAGATTATCCCAATGGCTACCTTGATCCTATTTTAAACAATGAGCCTTTCCTCCATGGGCCCTACTTCGAATTAGGGTTTCCTCCATCTAGAATCTTCCCTCCTACGTTGTCCCACATAGTGCTTTCCAACTCATGCCAACACAGTTTGACTTGGTCAACCTTGGCCAAGCATGTATGCAAAAACCTCCTTTCACACATAGAGGTGTGAAATCCAGCTCTAATATGATCCTCTTTCATATTTAGAGGATTTTTATTCTCTAACCATGCAAAGAATGGGTCCCCTACCCATTTTATTCATCTCCTTAACAAAAATTAATGTTCCATAAAATTTGGAACATTACAGATAGAGATAATCTAGAAGTTGAGCATCTTGTCTGTTATCCACAGTCTTTGTATATCTTGGTCCTTGGTATGGGTTGAGTGGCTGAGTGAATCTGATCTCCCCATCCTCGAATATCATCAGTTCTTTTTTCAGATCTATTATTGCATAATTTTCAAAGGCCTAATCAATTCCTAACAATACAGGATAAGGATCTTTATCCCCCATGATGTCGATGACTTCAAAGTCCATAAATGTCTTTACTCCTGCAATGTCAACTTCAAATTCCTCCAGTCTGCCGATGGGAAGAATGCAATATTGGTTCGCCATTTGAAGTTGGATTGGTGAACATGTCAATATTGGCCTCCCTAATGCTTCCCAAATTTTTCTTGGCAAAATATTGACATCAGATCCCAAATCAAGCATGGTGTCTTTAATCTGGAAACACACAACTTGTGTGTATTTCTTTCCCGTCATTATTTTATTTCTATTTACTCTCTGTACATACTTCTGGTTTGCATCCGGTGATTATCTTTCTCCTGTGCTCTTCTTTAGCACCCCTTCCAGGTTTTGCTTTAGCTGTTCTAGCATTTTTGCATTGTTAACAATTTTTAGGAATAGATGGAACCACTCTTGGATCAAAGATTTTGAATTACCTTGGGTTTCATTGTCTTCCTTGGTTTCCTGTAACTCAATACCTTTGTTTCCCCTAAGTTTGGAAAAGGTTTCTGCTGCTTCTTGAAAAAATTATTTTTGTCGTTCTGGTTTGACCAACAGTTTTTGGGATGCTGGCCTGATCAATTTTATAGGGTCCATAGTACGTGCATCTTCCCTCGTTCTTTTTCCTCCTCTTTTTACTATGGCCACGTTCTGCATTGTCTGAGTTCCCATCAACCTGGGTTCTGCATTTACTAGATTTGTCCCCCTTTTTCTAGCTCTTTCCTCCCATCTTTTGATGAGCTCAAGACAATCTTCTGTTGCCTGTGTGTTAACCCGGCACTGGGAACACCAGGGTCTTCTAGGGAGTGGAAATTCTATAGCTACATGTCCTTGCTGGTCACAATTGTAGCATCTTACTGGACCTCTACCTCCTGCTCGACCTCCTCTCATGCCTCCTCCTCTTCCTCGGGGATCTTAGTTCACTCTTTATAAAGGTCGGTCCAGTCGTTCCGCCAGTGCATCTAGAGCTCAAAAATGCTCTGTGCTATGTGTTGTTGAGGCACAGAAATCAAAATATGTATTATTCAGAACGCTGGAATATTTTTTTAAGATCTGAAACAGGCGAGGGTTATGGCCCATATTCTTACATATTTCATAGTACTCATTGGTGGTTGGACTTTGTTGTGCAGGAAACCCTGTGTATTTCTGTTGCGGTGGATATATTCCCTGGGTGTTTATTTGCACAACTCCTCCTAATGGTGGATCCCCCTGTGCCCTAGCAGCCGATGTTCCCATGTTCTACCCTTGCAACCGAGGACATTCGGTTACCACATCTCCTTCCATGAGACAATGAGTGCACCATACATTCGGTCTCAGCGACTGCATTGGTTTAATTTCTTTGAGTTTTTCTGTCAAACTTGCTATTTGATGCTGCAGGCCCATTATAGAGGGGTCCTGTACTGCTGCTCCTCCCTTAAACTCTTGCAGGTAACCTGCCATAGCTTCTATCTTCATTTCTTGCTCCAGTGCGTCTTGTAATGTCTCGATCCTTTGTTGAGTTAATGGAGTTTTGGTCAAGGGTAGTAGAGATTTTATGAACCAATCCCTCTGATGGTTTGGATCAATTAGATAGCTGATTTTTCCAATTGCGTACTTGAATCTCCGCATCAAATCCCAAGCAGTATCTCCTTCTCGCTGCTTGATTTCCCACATTTCTGACAGGCCCTGCTGGTCTGTTTGGGGTAGTTTGAACTCCTTAATGAAGTCCATCTCCACATCTGCCATCATGGGATTCTGATGAGCTTCAGACCACTTCATAAACTAGTGTAGAGCTCTCTCCCTAAGGGTGGTTTGAAATTATATCAACTTCCCCACATCTGGTGTCTTCCGTGCCCTCCATATGGCCTCGCAGAGGTACCAATGCTATTCGACATTGTCGTTACCCCTTCCAGAGAATTTTGGATACCGAGTAAGTGATCCCGCCATGTTCACTTGAGTATACGTCACTAAAATGAAGCCGTTGGTTCCTGGTTGTGAGATTGTACCACTAGCAATTCTACTACCAGTATGTAATACTGCTGGAGACTGAATACTGTGCAAATTACTTAATTCATGCACCTTAACAAAAATTTCACTTAGTGGTTGGTAAAGCACTAAGGGAAGGTTGGGACTAGAGCTCTTTGAACTTTGGGGAATAGGAATACCTTAAGATATGGACGCCGGCCTTTCTTGGAATAGCTGCTCCATTGCAACGTGTATCTCCACATCAGACACCTCCTCCAAGCGCGCGTCTGTACCTTCTTCGTTAGACTCCTTCCCTTTCTCCATCTGGGCTGGGCTCCTATACACCTGCCAAACTTCTTTAACGACCCCTCCTATATCTTGGGGACCCACCTGACTTTCCATTTCCTTTGTCACCTAAGCCGCCTCCTCTTTGTCCTTTCAACCACTTTCCTGTCTCTTCAACTCCTTTATCACCCTTTCTCACCACCTTTCTACAATCTGCGCCCTTCGATGTGCTCATCGCTCCCTTAGCCTATTAGTGATCTTAACATCCATACTCCTACTCCCATTTTTCACTGTTCTTGTAGCAACTCTTCCTTAGTCCCTTCCCCCGGCACCGGAGGTTTACGCTTCCATATCTGCTTTTTGGAACCCCATTAGTCCTTCATCTACCATCAAGGCTTTAATCCATAATGGGATCTCCTTTAGAAGCTTCCCGTTTAACCCGGATCTGAATGTATATTCTGCTCTTGAGAAAGATTGGTAGCACTCCGCTGCAAACTCCACTATGTATCCGTCCCAGGTAGGTTCCACCTGGAAATCTACAGCTCGGGTCAAATCATTGTTTAATTGATGAAGGGCCACCAGATCCCCGTGTGCCCACTTGAGATTGACTTTCCACAACTTTTCTTTGGTTGCCTTGGTCTGAAGTCTCCGCAACCAGTTATAGAGTTCTTCTGGGAACTTTCCCCAAAAAATTTTGTAGGTATCACTGGTAGAGTCGGAGAATAGAACCATACTTTTTATTGTTTTCTCCTTTTGCCACCTTAGGCTTGCTGAGTGATGAAATGATCTAGGTGGTTATCCCACCAGCTTCATATTTCTCTTTCGAAGATCAGAGATACCATGATCTAGCTACCAAATGAAATTTCAGGTCCCGACAACGGAACCATTTGTTGGCGAGAAAACAGGTCTCGCAGATAAGACCTGGGTTCAGGTTAAGGACCAACAAGGTTTTCCGCTGTAGTCTAGCACCACGCCGACATTTTCACCCTACTTCGAAGGGCCGAGAGTGTCACCCGAGGTTTTGCCACGACCTTACTAAGGTAGGGAATAGATCGGTATCAACCTAACAACATTGGTATGGGTAAATCAGAGCTATGATAAAAGTCTAAACAAACGCAACGTTCCATGAAAGATATCTCTCAGGAATGCATTCAAAGTCACAATAAATAAAATTTAAAATTTCTAATGAAACCATTCATTCCAGACAACAACATATATCCAAAACAACAAACTATGATTATATTATGAAACAACTATTAGAGACAAGGTATTACAAGGCTCCTTAGCATGAGCTTGAACAAAACAGAATACAAAGTGGTCCTACTGGACAGAGAGAAACACAGAGGTACAAAAGAGTAGAGAACAAAAAAACGAGAACAGAGCTCTCCTACGGCTCCTGTTCCCTGATCTCGTCTGAGCCAACCTCCCTTTCCGCTGGCCGGCTGCCTATTTGTTCTGCTGCCAGTGTGACTGACAGTCCCTCCTTTATTCTCGCTCAGCTATCTTATGTTTCTTTCTGTTAGTCGAGAGTTCTACTACTTGTTTCCTGCCATGCTCTTCCGCCATCTGTGCTTGCTCCCGCAACAGTTGTGCCACCTATCCTTTACTTCTTCTGCAACCTTGACATCTCTCTGCCTACCGTGGTTGCGTCCTGCCACGTATTAACCGCAACTCAAAATATTTTTAATTTCAAAACAAGGGCCCCAACATTGATTTCATCTTCATTATTACCTTGGCTGCTAGGTCATCATTAGTCTTTTCATCACTGTTTGCCTCCTCACTGATTTCTGCATTGTGCTTTGAACCACTATGAGTCTCACTGTCTTTTGCCTTGCTCTCTGAATTGGCATCATTATCACTATGAGGCCCACTGTTTTCACTGTCATCATGGCCATTATGACTGCTGTCATGACTGCCACAACCTCCCTCCTTACTGCTGCTTGCCTCATCATCTTCAATATCAGCCTCACTACCTTTTTGGTCTTTGGTGTCACTACTGTTATTAGCATCATCATTGTTATTAGTCTTCATGCTTTCTGCCTCATCACTATCCTCTTTGTCAATTTATTCATTTGTGTCCATACAGCCTTCTGCCTCTTCATATCCAACCTCATAATTTCCCTCTGTTTCCATGTTTTCTGTTTTATTTCTAACCTCTGCCTCTTCACTCTCTTTTTCTTCAATGCTTGTTTCATCATTTGTTCCCTCTCCTTCATTAGTATTTGATTTCTCATCATGGTCACTTCCCTCATTGCCTAATGCATTGGGAGAGGGTGAGGAAGGAAGGTTTTTTTGAGGTGAGGATACATTTGTAGATGATGAAGCATGATCAGTAGGAGGTGATGGAGGAGTAGGGGGAGGAGGGTGATATGAGGAGGGAAACTTTTGCTGATGATGGGGTTGTGGATTGGTGAAGACTTCATGGGCAATGAAAACCTCCCATGGTATGCCTTTTTGCTCCAACTAATGTAGCACAACCATCTTGATGAGAGAATGGTGAAAGAGGCTATGCATTTGTTGTGGAGGGTCTCTCTTTTGCACAATATAATACATCTTGTCAATACTCTTGTAGAGGTAGTAGGGTAAATGCGGCCTCTTAACCCTAGTAAAGTGCATGAGAAATCTGATATGATAGGAATAAAGCCTAGAGAACCTCCCCTCACATGTGAATTATTTCATAATGACCCTCATCATGGGTGCATACCTCTCAAGAAAATGTGAAAAAGGAAATATAGATTTTTTGTAGTCTTTGTATCTAGGTTTAAGAAATGGCTCATAGTGGCTTATGTCTAAGTTTGCCTGTTTGAACCATTTTTCACCAACACTAGTTATCCCAGTGACAATAGAAATGGAATTTGAAGATAGTTCAAAGTTTACCCATGCCAGATTTACTTGTTTCTCATGTAGGTTAAGAATGAAAAGCCTAGTAAGCTCACGATGGTTTTGTACCTGTTGTATTGTTTCACAAAAGTGAAAACACCCCACATTTTGGAAACATGTGACAGTCATAGGAGAGGCATTAAGCTCTATTGTGTCTTGTGGTTCAAACCTATTAATCTTCCCACCTCTGCATTGATGCCTCCTTGGCACTTGGCTTCCCTCACCACCATCAATGTTACCTTGCGCTGACATCTTGATCACTGCTGCTTTGAAACCAAAACCCTAACTCTATTTATGAAATGGTATGGAGAGATGATGGAATGGTGGAAAAAAGGGCAGCTTTTTAAAAGTGGGTGAGAGGAATGAGTGAAGGTAGGGTGTATGAATAAAAACATAATAAAACTATAGTCATATCAATAAATTTAACTTGCAAATAATTAAATGACTATTAAAAGTAGTTTTCAATATTGATTTTTACCATTCCATAGTTACCATTTGAATTTTGGAGCTTTGAACCTGATTTTTCCCTCGAACTTCAGCTGCTGATTGTGATCGTTTCTGTGGACAGATTTCATTTCCGTTTGATCCAGGTTAGTGCCATGAACCTCCTCTTTCCTTTAGTACTCAATTCATTTCCAATTTCTGAAAATTTTTAGGGTTTTAAGGCCCCTAGGGTAAATTCTTCCAAAAAAGAGGGCAACGCACCCTACCATGTCGAAAACTGTGTTGCATAGCAAGTACAATGAAGGTTACTTGCACATGCAATGCACTATCTCTTGTTAGGGAGTGCATTGGGCACAATCTAATTTTTTTTTTTTCATATTATCCCCAAAATTTGCCTAGTTTTTTGCAATGAATGGAATCTAATGGATCTTATGGTTGTATTTCAGGTTTCCATTGGATTACAAGGATGATTAAATGGAGGGATAGAGGACATAAAGAATAGGATATGATTTCCCTAAATGATCTGGGCACAATAAGAGCCCTAAGAGAATGTGGATTGTTAAAGTACTTCTGGTTATCAGGGATGAGGAAACAAATAGAACTATTGGAGTTCTTAGTTCGAGCATGGGATTCGACTATCGAGGCATTTCATTAAGAACCAAGTGGTTCCCATAATAGTGGAGAATGTGTACTTTTTTATAGGTTTGTCGAGGAGAGGCATGCCCATTTCACTTTCAGGGTCTGCTCTAGGTGGAGAGACTGTGAGAGATTATGTTCTACAACATTGTTATCCAGGGGCAGAGCCAAGAAAATATGGAAAGATAAACATCCGAGATATTAGATATTTGCCTTTGAGAACTATCCTTTTCACCATCGCAAAACTAGCTGGCACCATTACACTACATGTAGCGAATAGATCGTATATGCAATATGTGCTTGATTGTATGGAGCCAAAAATATTCAATTGGTCTGAAGCTGTACTATCTTAGATAAAGGAATAACTGAACAAAGAAAAGGGGGGAAGGAAGAAAAATTTCAGTTATGGTTCGATCCTTATATCATTTGCCTTGGAACAAATTCCACTGATGCAGCCACAACATGTGACACTGGATATAACTAGTCCTAGAGATCCGAGGATGCAGAGATGGGTAGAACTCATGGGTCGGCATGCAGGCCAATCTTCCATTGTGTTCTCGACTGCCTTCTTCACATGGTTCCGATGACATATTGTCGCCATCGATGAGTATTCATACGTAGGCGTTGATTTTCGAGGAGATCCAGATTTATCATTACCAGAAGGCGTTCAGTGGGGTGCAATAGGTAAGAATGTTTTGACCATGTTTTTTTGATTTTCCTAAGGTTTATACAATGTTTTTGTATTTTAATGTTTTCCCAAGACTAAACTAAATGTTTTATGTAATGCAGATGTTAGTCGAGTTCAACCAGTAGAGGAACCAGAGCGTGAAGTAGATGTGCCAGCAGAGAGGGCTATCGGGAGAGTAGTCCTTCAGGACCTTGATATGGTTGAGACTCTAACTGAACTACAACATCACATAGAAGAGTTGAACTTCGGGATTCCGAATCGCCGGATCGAAGATTTACCATGCATTTGCAGCGACACACTATTGGGGTTCCTAACCATTGGATGCGGTTACTGCGTAGGATAGCTAGATCTATAGCATGTTACCATGAGCATCACTAGTTTACTTTTGACATTTTTGCATACATTTTGAGGTCAGATGACCAATGTGTCTTCGGCACAAATTTTTGTAAAAACCTATAACTATCTATCTATATGATTTTAGTGTTTTCCTATGTTTATTGTGCAATCCTATTCAATGATGTGAATGTTTTATTTACATGTGTTGCAAATTTCTGTCTAAAACTTGATTATCCAATGAATCAGTTAATGTGTTCAAATTTCTGGAAACATGTTGATATTGAATAAAATCAAAGTGTCTTTCCAAAAGTCAAACTCTTAGGAACAAATGATGCAGTGTTGGATTTCTAATAGTATAAACACTAGTAAGTTGTAATACCACAAGTTGTGAGTCTAACCTTATGATTATGTGGTTAATATCAAATGAAATGGCATCAGAGAGACGTTCAATCAACGTGCTATACTAAGCAATATTGTTCGTCGATCTACCGATACAAATCCCTTGAAAACTCACTAAGTCTCCGTTCAGAGCAAAAATGGCCCACGCTGCAGAGGATAGATTCTGTGTACTACGACTAGCACCATCAACATATCCAACAAAAGGTTCTGAAGATTCAGACATATGCGATAAAATGTAAAGTGGATTACTAACGTCAATAAAACTCTAAAAAAATCAAAGATAGTGAATGCAAATCAACAACATATATATACAATATAATAAAAAAGATTACTACGCTCATGATTAAGCATAGTAACGTTTCAGATAAAACCCATTTCTGGGCTGTGCCAACGGAATCCCATCATAATCTAGCAACTCATAGGCACCCTTAGCAAGAACTCTTTTGAAAATATAGGGGCCATGCCATAATGGCTCAATTTTTCCCGTACCTATAACATCAGGTTCTTGATCATAAATAAGGACCAAGCCGCGCTATGAGAAAATGCGAGGCTGTACCTTTTTGTCGTATTGCGCCTTTATATGTCTCTTATGCACTTCATTATCCAATTGGGCTTTACGACGCGTTTCATCAAGATGGATGAGGTTAAGGAGACATGGTTCTTCTTCTGAGGTGTTAGGTAACAAGTCTATTGTGAGTTTTAACGATGGTATTTAACATTGGATAGGTAAGATTGCTTCTAGACCATACATCAATTGGAACGGAGTAAATCCACTTGCGTTTCTCACCGAGGTTCGATATGCCCACAAGGCGAAGTACAAGATCAAATGACAGTTTTTTTTACGAACTCCTATCATACATTGAAGCATATGTTTAAGAATCTTGTTGATAGCCTCAACTTGTCCATTTGATTGTGGATAATAAGGAGTAGAATTATCATGTGAAAATCCTAAATTAGCAGTCAATTCAGACATCATGTGGTTGTGGAAATGCTTCCCATGATTTGTAACTATAGCCTGTTGGACCCAAACCGTACAATAACATGATTAAAGAAAAACAATGCAGCTGTCTGTCCTGTGTTGTTTAATGTAGGCATCGCTTCGGCCCATTTGGTAAAGTAGTCTACTGTGACAATAATATAACCATGCCCCCAGGATGAATGAGAGTTACAGGTCATGAAGTCAATACCCCATTTCGAAAATGGTCCCACAAAGACAACATGATGCATTGGCGCTGGCGGTTTGCAGATTTTACGATTAAAAACCTAACACGCATGACAACTTCTGACTTTGATAATATAGTCACGAAATATGGTAGGCCAAAAGTAACCATCACGGAGTATCTTCTGCGTTGTAGCATATCCAGACAAATGTCCACCACAAGCCCCAACATGACAATCATTCAACACTTTTTCGGCCTCCTCATGAGTGAGGCACCTTCTTAAAATTGTATTGACACCACGACGATAAAGTGTATCACCAAGGATCATATAATATTTGGCTTGGTATCGAATATGTCACTGTTTAGAGCGAGAGGTATCAAGCCAAAAAGTTTGAGTTTGGAGATAAATGATGAAATCTCCATACCAAATATCAGATGATTCGATCAGAAACAGAGGCTCGTCAGGAATTGATGGTTTTGACGTAGTTGCAGTGCTATCAGAGGGAAGGTCACATAGAAGCTCAACCAAAAATAAAGACTTCTTTGACTTTGATTTGATGAATTCCAAATAAAATTCATACAAAATGACAATCCATTTTGAATATTCCCCCCCCAGTAATTGACATGATAAGAGATAAGTTATGGGGTTGCAATCCGAAACGATAGTAGTTTTTCAGAGCAGGATATAGTGGCGAAATATTTGGACAGCTTGAACAGCCACCAAGGAAAGATTTTATACATATGAATACTTAACTTATGTATCATTGAGATTACGACTCAAATAATAGATTATATGTTCTATCCCTTCTTCTACTTGGACCAATACCATAACAATGGTTGTTTCAGCCGCGACGATATATAGGATATAATCACTTTGATAATTTTGGGGATACATAAATGATGCCTGGACAAGAAATGATGCCTGGATAAGAGTATCCTTAACATCATCAAAAGAAGCTTGCACAACTTGGTCCCAATGGAAGGGAACCCATTTTTTCAAAAGTATAGTAAATCCTTTAGCCATTTCGACGTAGTTGGGTATGAACCTCCTTAGGAAGTTAGCCTTTCCTTGAAGTTTCTATATCTAAAGTAAATTTGATGGTGCAGGCAAATCAAGAATGGCCTAAACCTTCAATGGGTCGATTCAAATTCTTTCTTTTGAGACGACGAATCCAAGAAAACGACCAGAACCAACACAAAAGACACATTTATGTGGATTGAGGCAAATTTTGTAGTGTCGGCAGCGTAAAAATATGGCTCTCAAATGTATCGGGTGATCAGTTTGATTTCGTGAATGCGCTGGTAAATCATCTAGATAGGGTTGAACAATTACTTGATTTCATTGAAAGAATAATCCATTGCTCTCTGAAAAGTTTCTCGAGCTTTCTTTAAACCAAATGGAAGTTTCCTATAAGTGAATTTGCCCCAGGGATAGATGAATTTTGTCTTATGTTGATCTTCTGGGTGGATATTGATTTGATTATATCTAGAAAATCCATCCATGAACAACCATATTTGGCATCCAGCATAATCATTAATAATATGGTCGATAAGGTAAGGGGAAATGGGACGTCGCGCGCTCTAGCTTCCGAATGCTGCGATCTGGTGCTCTCTAGGTCACGCTGCTGCTGCAGATGTGCCCGGCCTGCCTTGGCCTTCTGGCTCTACTCCCTCTCTTCTCCAGATGGCCCCTTCGAGCTCCTCCCTGGAGGCTAATGCTGCCCAGCTCACCTTCTCTGATCTAGTTAAAGCTCTGCTGCCTCAAAGGCCTCACCCTACAATCTCCAAATTTGTTAAGAAACTTGAGGGCCTTCAAGAAGTCGTTCTTCCTCCTTCTCTTCCTCGAATGACAGCTCTTTCGTTAGCTAAAAAGAGTCTAATAGGCCATTTCACTGGTCTTTGGCCCTCTCCAAGAACGGTTCAGATTTGGGTTGAACGAAACTGGGCCGATAAAATTTCCATTCGCTTCTCTGGAAAAGTGTATTTCATCTTTCATTTCGAATCCAAGGAGGACAAGGATTTAATCTTTAGGAACGGGCCTTAATTCATGGATTCGAGAGGTTTATATCTTAACAAATGGACCCCAGACTTCGATCCCGAGCTAGATGTGCCCAGTGCGGTTCCGGTTTGGGTCCGTCTTCCTCATCTCCCTCTTCACTGCTGGGGGGATGAATCGGTCTGCGCCATTGGGAATGACATCGGAAAATTCATCGACCGCAGTGAACCAAAGGACAAAATGCAAGCTTGTGCCAGGATCTGCGTTGAGGTCGATCTTGGTAAAGGGATCTCGGAGGCCATTAAGCTCAAGGTGGATGATTGGACTCACATTCAACAACTTGACTATGAAAATCCCCTTCAAATGCAAGGTATGCCACGAAAATGGTAATTTTGCAAATTGTTGTTCTAAAGTTATTGATGCTGAAAAACCTGAACAAGAAGCCCAATGGGAGTCGGTCAAAAAGAAGAAATCTGCATCTAACCCTAAAGTTGGGCCATCCTCTTCTCCTTCCCATTCCAACTCCTTAGCCTCCACCTCCACTCCCTCTTCCCAGGAACCCCCTATTCAACCTTTTGCTTCCTCTGCTCAACCCCCCCCCTCCTCCAATATCCAACTTGGAATCCTCCAACCCCTTCTCCTCCTTATTTCCTCCTGAGAACGATCCTCCTCTTACCATTCCCCTCTCCCAAACCGATGGCCCTAGTTCCTCCCCTTCTGCCCCTGATCCCACCTCCATCCGTGCTACTAGAAACTCTTCGAAAGAACATGGTGCAAACCTTGAACCCCAGAAAAAGAAAGGGCATAGCAGGAGATCCTTCAAGCAACAAAGAGATGAAAATGTGCAAAAAGACATAGCAATGGGCACCCAAAACCCTATCGAAACCTACATCTTGGGGAAAAACAACAAAGAGATGGGAGCCAAGGAAAAAGGAGGGAGAGAAACCCTTCGTAACATTGGCACTCAATGATGAAAGTAATTTCTTGGAACAACAAGGGATCAGTGCACCCCTCTAAAATTATTTCTCTTAAAGATCTAATAACCCAGGAGAAACCATGCATCCTTCTCCTGCAAGAGACCAAACAAGGGAAATCAGAAATGAAAGATACTATTGATAAGTTTAGGCAGTATGATGGCCTCCTCATTGAATCTAGAGGGGCTTCTGGGGGTATTTCCACCCTTTGGAACAATAGCGAATGGATACTCAACAGCAACATTATTAATCAGAATTGGATCAAAGTCAAATTAGAATACAAAAAAGACAACAAAAAAATTGTCATCTACAATGTCTACGGACCTAATCACTACAGAGATAAAGAACAGTGTTGGAACTCTATCAAGGCCAACATAGACGAAGAGGAGAACAGGAATATAATAATAGGAGGAGATTTTAACCTCATCCTCCATTCAAATGAAAAAAGAGGAGGAACTTTCACCCAAGATCCTTCTAGAGCTCAGTTAGAGGACATCATGCAGGAGCATGAGTTGGTTGACATTGTCCCCAAAAATCGTAAATTTACATGGAACAACCACAGAATTGGGAAAGATAATATCATGGAGAGGTTAGACAAAATTCTTGTTGACATCACCCTCCTTGCCTCCTTCTCCACAGTCTCTGCCCTCGTCCTCCCCTTCTCTGCCTTCGACCACTATCCTGTTACACTTAACCTCCAAGAGCATCGCCATTTAGGGCCTATACCTTTCAAATACAGTCCCCTATGGAACAATATTCTTGAAGCCAATAATATTGTTCACGTTGTCTAGAGCTAGAATATAGAAGGGTATTCGGTTATCATATGGGAAAGAAAGTTGAAGAATACCAAAATTGCCCTCAAGGAATGGGAAAAATCCCACTACAAAGAACCAGAGAGGACAAAAACTGTTATAAAGCAAAGACTGGAAGGAGTTCATGAACAAATTGAAACAAATGGGCTCACCCCAGAGCATCATGTGCTGGAAAATGATCTTTATTATCAGCTCTACTGTGCCAACAGAGAAGAGGAGCAGAAATGGCACATTAAATCAAGACAACTATGGCTTCAAGATGGCGATAAAAACACTGATTATTTCCACAAACAGGATATTGTCAGGAGAATTCGTAACAACATAAGTACCATCATAGATGCTGAGGGCACTCTTCACACAGACCAACAAGCAGTCAAAATGGCCGCTTCTGCTCACTTTCAAACTCTTCTCACTGAGACCAAAAGTGAAGAGGACTACTCTAATCTTCTCCAGTATCTTCCCACTACTGTCAATGAGGACATCAATAACTTACTCACCAGAGGAATTGATGAAACTGAGATCCAAAGAGAAATATGGACCTTGCATCCAGATAAAGCTTCAGGACCAGATGGCTTTTCCATTAGCTTTTACAGGACCTATTGGGAGATAATAAAAAAATATTTGATCAAACTGATACATTGTACCCAACGCAAAGGCAAAGTTGGAGGCTATACTAATGCTACTCATCTTGCCCTCATTTCTAAAGAAAACCGACCCTCCTCCTTCTCCAGATTTCGACCCATTTCCCTTTGTAACGCCTCTTATAAAATCTTGACCAAAATCTTAGCTCTTCGCCTGAAACCCCATCTTCACTCTCTCATTTCAGAGAACCAAGGAGGATTCCTATCTAATAGGCAAATATCTGATTCCATCCTTCTTGTCCAAGAAGCTATTCATTCCAGCCTCTCTTGCAATGAAAAAGGCTTTATCCTAAAGCTTGAATTAGCCAATGCCTTTGACCGTGTCTGACACTCCTTCCTCTTTGCAGTTCTTAAAAAAATGGGATTTGATTCCTCCTTCCTTGATCTCATTAAAACCTGCATAATCGGCCCTTGGATCTCCCCCCTCATTAATGGCAGGCCAACTCCCTCCTTCCATTCAACTCGTGGACTAAGACAAGTCTGCCCCTTGTCCCCTTATCTCTTCATATTAATGGTTGATTCCTTCAGCAAGGCTCTAGATCACAAGCGCCGAGTTGGACTCATCACTGGCATCAAGTTTGGCAATGGAGTAAAAAATTTGAATCATTCTCAATTTGCTGATGATACTCTATTAATGGGAGGAGCCTCCATCATCATAGCTCATCGATTCAAGTCTCTCTTGGACAAATTTATGAGCTATTCTGGAGGCCTGATTAATCATCTCAAAAGTTGTATTTATGGATGGAATACTTCAGCTCAGACTTTGCATAACATTTCCAGCATCTTTGAGGTCCCTTATAAGTTGGATTGGGGACGCTTCTCTTATCTGGGCATGCCTGTAAGCACAATGTTAAACACCATGTTGAAGCACACACATGGTGTATGAGAAAGAAGAATGCACACACACAAGAGACAACACACAATGAAAGATAAGCGTGAGGCTTTCTTATTTTTCCATTATACATGATGTACATTTATAGTACAATGGTGTGACTCTTGGTTTCATATTCCAAGGTCACTTGGACTCCATTGTGACTTTTCACATTACACACCTACCCATGTAGGATTAAGTGTTCCAACATCCCCCCTTAATCCGAAGGGGTATGTGAGTCCAAGAAAGAGTTGTAATACAACCGCAAAGTATACATGGCGCACTGGGTCGAGTCAAATCTCTCGAATGTTGGAAAAAAGAGGTGGTTTTAGGATTCACAAACACCGGGAACGCAAACGAGTTGGTGCCTCCCGGAACTCTTCCAAAACTGGCAAGAAGCTGAAGGCTTCTGCTAGAGGAATTGTCCCTCATAAAAAAGGGAGACCTTCGACCTAAAAGAAGAGAGGTCTACTACCTGTGGTGGTTTTAGGTTGTCCACCAACCAAAGATGATGGTTTTAGGTTATCCACAAACCGAAAATGATGGTTTTAGGTTATCCACCAACCAAAGATGATGGTTTTAGGTTATCCACCAACCGAAAATGATGGTTTTAGGTTATCCACCAACCGAAGGTATGCTCATGGGCATCCGTGTCTCTGGCTACATCTCTGAATCCGGAATGAAGAATTGTGGCTCAGGCTCGCTTGAACTGCTGGCTACAACTCTGAACATGGAATGAGAGATTGTGGCTCAGGCTCGCTTGATCTGTCGTCGAAGCTTGTACATGACCACCATTTTCCCCCTTGTCAGGGACAAGGTGAGATGATGGCGAAAACTCAACTGCAAGTTTGCTCAATATCTGTGAACAAGTTCTAACATGTGTCGTAAACATCTTCTTGGCTGCTGATGCCCATTGCCAAGAAGCGATCCATCCGAGATGAATCTTGGTTCTTGCAGGAGGCTTGTTTCTGAAGCATCTGTCTGAAGAATGGGTGTGCCGACCACAGTGCTTGCATGGATGAAGATCAAAACAATGATCTTTCATGTGGCCAACTCGATCACAGTGTTGGCATTTCTCAATCTGTTGTGGAAGTGGAACAGGATCTGGAACAGCTGCAGGTGAACTGTCATACAGGAATCCGGCACTCTGAAATATGATGGGCTTGGTGTAGTCCAGAATATGAAAGGACACATCCTTGTCATATCCAAGACCAGTTCTGTGCTTGTTGTGGACAAGCTCTTCCCAAGGTCTGATGATGGGCTTGAGAAGTGCAGGCTGAGCTGCTGCATCTGCATGTATATCTGCTCTAGTACAAGGAACTGAATGTGAATCATCTTCAAATTTACTGACTTGCTGCTGATGGGAGCCTTTCACAATGTTCTGAACAAAAACAGGTTCAGAATGGTGACTCTTTTGCTGAAGTTCATCTTGTTGGAGCTGAGATTCCAACTACAAAAACTCAATCTTTTCATGTGCATCTTGCAAACAACTGTGAATTTTACAAAGAGCATCCTTGCTCATTTTTATCATGTCATCAACATTTGAATGAATGAGGTCATTCAACAACATTAATGCCTCATTGATTTTGGCCATTTCAACAACTTAGGCTCAAAAAATGAAAGGGTGTCGGCTTCAACCGAAAATGCACCCGTTTACAATGTGATTCAACAACAAATACAAATGACTGCAAAGAATTTCCAGCTATGGAAATCTCAAGTACAAAATGTGCTCCTCAAATGATGGAGGGCAATCAACAATTTTCAATAACTCAAGTACTGATTGCAACTATGAAGAAGCTACAAATTCCACTCAAAATACAATGTCAGCTCAATACATATTTCTGCAAAAATGTGCAGCAAAAACAAATGTGCAAGAAGCCTTTGAGGCAGCTGAATTTCTCTTCTTCAAATCACTGTTTTCAATGATGGCAAACTTGTCTTCAAATGTCAATTCTTTAGAAAAAATCAACCTTTTATCAATGTCAAATCTGCAAATTTCAGTCTATGTGCTCCTCATGTACCATTTTCCATTTTCTGCTGTTCAAATTTTCTCTCTCCTCTCTCTCTCTTTGCTGTTTTGTTTTTTTTGTTTTTTTGTTTTTTTTAATTAATTGAAAATTAATTAAAAAAAATAATTATTTGGGATGGGAATAATTTAAAAATGTGGAGAAAGGGATTTAATTAATACAGGGATTAATGATTAATAGGGGGAGAGGGAAATATAGGGATTAATAATTAAAATGGGAAAGAGTGGAGGCGAATATAAAAATCGACTTAAAAAAAGGCGGTATTGTATAAGGAATGGTTTGTATTGCAATGGAGGTATTACAATGGAAAGAGGGCGGATGTGTATATGGGAGAAAGGGCGGGTAGGATAAAGTCGAATTTATAAAATCAAATTTTAAAAAGGTGTGGCGGTATTTGTTATGAGAGGGCGGTATTTAAAAAATTAAAAACGAAATTTTTATTTGTGAAAAAAGGGGCGTATTACAAATGGAAGGGCGGTTTATTGAATCGGTTTCAAAGCTGTGAGGAAGGTAGTGCGAGAGTTGTAACGCTTGTGGAGGGTTTGCAGGTTAGGTAGGGCCAGCAGGGATTGTTTATGCAGCGAGAAGAGGGGGGAGGCCGCGTGTAGAGCATGAGCGTTGAGTGGAAAGAGAATGCACGCATGGAGAGCTGTAGTAGATGACAGGGACGGCCGTAGTGTATAGGGGGTGGGCGAGCGTTTGTAAGGGAAGAGACGTTGGAGGGCGCGTAAGTGCCAGAGCTGCTAAGTATTTGATTTGATTGCAGAGTGGCGTGTGCGTTTGGAGGTGTTTGACTGTCGAGAGGAGGACGCAGTTGTTATATGGGAGAGCCGCTGCGTGTGACAGGCAGAGGGTGTATATTACAGTGAGGAGCGTAGTTGCAGATAGATAGTAAGGTGTAGCCAGGCCACAGGGTGACTGCGTGGTGCAGGGCGTAGTCCTATGGGTATGCGGAGTGCTGGAATATGAGCGTTGGAAGGGTTTGTGGAGTAGGAGGTAGGTATCGTATGGGAAGAGAGCGGCCGAGTTGCAGATATGGGAAGCCGTATAGAGTCGACTGTAAGGGATGTATGGAAGCCGTAGCAGAGGGAGAGCGTAGGGAAGGGAAGGTGTGGAATGGAGTATGAGAGTAGGTGGAGCGCTGGAGTGTAGAGTGATGTAAGGCAGAGAGGTGAGGGAGTATAGGAGTGGCAGTCGAGTGTTAGGGAATGGGGAAGGTCGTAGGCCAGGAGCAGCAATTTTTTTATTTTATTTTTATTTTTAATTTAAACAGCAGAGAGCAGAGAATCTACATTTTCTTCCAGTAGCAGAATTTTCCAGATTATTTCAACAGTGAAACTCAGAAATTTTTCGAATAGCTTAGCAGCAGAAAAACTCAAAATTCTTTTCCATTAAAAATCCAGAAACTTCTACTTCTTCATAAACTCAAATTAAACACTTTTTCAGCAGCTCCAAAATGGTGCAGAAATTTAAAATGCAGAGATTGCAGAGAAAAATTAGAATGAAAACCTTCAGATGGGCAGTGCTGCCTTTCTTCAAAACCACTGCTGCTCTTCTTCAAAACAAATTCTGAATGCTGCTCTTTCTCCAAAACCACTTTCTGAATGTGGCAAAAAGACTGCTACAAACACTTGAGTGCTGCAAAAAACCAACAATTTTTTGCAGATATGCATAGGCCATAAACACAAATGGCTCACTCAAAGTGGAGTAGGGCCAGAAATCGCCCGCTCTGATACCATGTTAAACACCATGTTGAAGCACACACATGGTGTATGAGAAAGAAGAATGCACACACACAATAAGAAACTCAACACAATGAAGGATAAGCGTGTAGCTCTCTTATTTTCCATTATACAAAGAGTACATTTATAGTACAATGGTGTGACTCTTGGTTTCATATTCCAAGGTCACTTGGACTCCATTGTGACTTTTCATATTCCACACCTACCCATGTAGGATTAGGTGTTCCAATAGACCCTTGAAGGCTGTGGTGTGGGACATCATCATCGACACAATGAAAAGGAAAGTGTAGATTTGGGGAGCCTCTTGGCTGAATCTGGGTGGCTGCCTTATTCTTCTCAAATCGGGCCTCTCCTCCTTGCCCCTTTATCAATTCTCCCTCCTTCATGCCCCTACCTCCTTCCATCACAAAATGGAGACCATTATTCGTCAATTCCTTTGGCAAGGTGGGAAATCTGAAAAAAGAAAATTCAATCTCATAAGCTGGAAGTAAGTCATTCAAGACCAAGAACGTGGAGGCTTGGGTATCCGCTCACCAAAGCTTATGAATCTGGCTTTTGATGGAAATATAATCTAGAGAATTATCAGTGGCAAGACTGCCTGGTGGAAACAAGTCCTAGAAATGAAATACCTACATACTTCTAGACAACATCTGCTTGGTCAAGATATCCCCAACAAGCCTTGCTCTACAATCTGGGGGCTTTGTTAAAAAGCTATTTCCTCTCTAGCTCACAACATATCCAAAGTTCCTAAGGGAGCCATCAACATAAGCATAGGAGCAGACAGAATTATGGGACAGCCCCCCATCAATAACATTCAGGGAACTCATAATATTTTGGCCTATCTAAGCAAAATGAGGCTACACAACTTAAATCAAATATCCACCTAGGATTCTCAATCTTTTATTTGGACCGAGTGGCAATTCCGCGAGGTTCCTGCTCATTTAGAAGAAAGCCTTGCAACTCTTAAAACTCATCTCCATGGCATTGCACCTTTAAAGAGGGACTGTGAATATGGCTTTCGTTGGGATCCAACTGGATCGATCTACTCTATTAAAGCTGGTTATCAAGCTCTTTGTAATAAGGACTACCCTGCGCCCACATGGTCTCTGTGGAAATTAGTTTGGAGATCAGAGGCCCTCCCTAAGATCAAATTCTTCATTTGGACCTTACTCAAAGGGAAAATCTTAACCTCTGAGAATCTAAAAAAGAGAGGCATGATTGGGCCCTCCCGTTGTCCTAACTGTCAAGCTGTTGAAGAAACCATCCATCATCTTTTCATTGAATGCCCCTTTGCCATCAGTTGTTTGAAGGAGCTCATCCCAAACTCCAATCTTCCATGGGGCTTACACAACACCATCATCAAAGCCTTGGGCCTATGGAAGAAAATTTACCCCTGGAAACGTACAAAGAACAGCTTGATTAAAAGAGTATGGGATACTCTCCCCCTCACAACTCTTTGGAATATTTGGCTGGCCCGAAACCGTAAAGTTTTCAAAGATAAAAAAAATGATTTCAGGAAGTTGTGCAGTAAAGCTAGAAGCCTTACTCTGGAAGCTATTTCTATTAAGAAGCATGCCTATCAAATTGATTTCAATGATATATGTGTGGAAGAGCGCAACTTCATAAGCTACTTGTTGGATAAAAATAACATTATAAAACACAGTAACACCCTCAAAAATTAGTTGAACATCACCAACAAAAGTTGGAAAATTTGACTGAGCGAGGAGGATTTCAACATATGGTTAAGGAACTACAAAAGACCCTCTTTGTTCTTTGATGGAGCGTCCAAATCCAATCCGGGCGTGGCAGGAGATGGTGGAATTATCTGCAACGAGGAGGGTATTATCATCTCTTCTTTCGAATGGCGTTTGGGTGCTCTCTCCAATAATAGAGCTGAAGCCCTCACTCTTTTTCAAGGCATCCTTCAATTGAAAAAGCTAGGCATAAACAATTCCATGATCTTTGGAGATTCGGCTATCATCATTAGCCTTATGGTTCATAATCGATCAGCAGCAAATGTGGCCCTTCAGCAAACCACAACCAGATGCCAACTTCTTATTGAAGACATGAAGGGGGTAAATTTCTTTCATATTCTCCACACCCTCAACAAAGAGGCGGACCTCCGTGCCAATAAGGTCTATCTCAGATCCGTAGGAGTCCTCTCCTGCATGAGATCGAGCATCAAATCCACCTGCCAGGACTAGGTCCAATCAAATTTGGATTCTCAGCATTTGGCCCATCTCCCAACGGCCTCAGAAAGCTTTAGTCAGCAGATTTCAAAATTGGAGGCATATTCACGGGCCTCTGGATCACGAGTATTGTCCTCCCTCCATCTCTGTATTGATTTAATGTCTCTTCACTCATGATCCTTATACCTCTTCGTATTTTTTCCCCTTTCGAGGCAGCTGCACCCTCCTCTCCCGCGCTCGACTGCACCCTCCGATTCCCCGTGATCATCTGTGGTCTACCTTACACCTTAGTATATATATTTTCCTTCCCTACCTTTCGGGTTACCACTTTCCTTTCTCTACTCTATTGAACAATCCTCTCCTCCTTCGCTGCCGCATTTACTCCTTCAGGAGTGAGACCATTGATCCTTGCGCCCTCCACCTGCCTGCAACTCCTGTCTCTCCTCTCCTGTTATCATTTGCATTTCCCTGGCTGCTTGAATCCTTATCCTTTCACACTTCCTACCTCTCGCCTCTGCCTTAGACTTCTGGAATCAGGTTATCTCTGTTAAGAATGGCCAGGAGAAAAGATTGTCTACATTGTGCCGACCTCCAAGCGGAGCTGGAGCAAATCTGAGCCCACCAGAAGATCATGGATGATAAGCTGCACTTGCAAGCCAAGCTGGCAGAAGAGAGACACGAAGTTGATCTAAAATTCTTCCATCAGAGGGTCACCTCCCTTCAGGAACAGTTCAAAGAACTCTCCAATAAGTGTGCCCATGCTCAAGAATCCATCAAAATTTTGAAGTACATGCTCGAAAAAAATACAACACCAAGCTCCAACTCCACAAATGCAAGAAACCAAGGTGCAGATGTCAATCCTGAAGAATCCACCACTCGCCAGATCCACCATATTAACATAGATTAATTATGACTTTCAAGTTTATCCTCCTTTTGTCTCAGTTCATATGTGTCTACGCACTCTCTGCAGTTCAGGTTTTTTTGAATGTTAGAAGAAAAAGAGTGACATCAGGCTTCTCTGTCACTCCTATCTCTCCTTCTTCTATTACACCTCTTGTAACCATTGGAGCTCCGTATCCCTTTTTTTGAATATCAATAGCAACAAACTTTGTTAAAATAAAATAAAATAATCTGGTCGATAAAGGGAGTAGGATAGTTGTCTTTTGGACATGCAGAATTGACATCCCAATAATCGACACACACTCTGATGGTTCATTGTTTTTTCATAACAGGAACGATATTGGAAACCCACTCAGTTAGTGGAACATGGTAAATGAAACCAACACGCAAGCGTTTCTCAACTTTTGTTTTGATGGCAGTAGCCTTCTTTGGATGAACAAGACGAAGGCGTTGACGCACCAGTTTGACATCATGATACATATTGATGGTGTGTTCAACGATACTAGTATCTATGCCTAGCATTTCCTCATAAGACCAAGCAAATACGTCACGAAATTCATGAAATAGAAAGCGATATGTTTCGAGTTCTGATGGAGAACAAGACACACTGACATGAATATTTTCTAAAATTCCTGGTTTGGTTGAAATATCGATAGAAATGGTTTCTTCAACATTTGATAGGTTTCTCTTGGAATTGATTGCATTAATAGGTAAATAATTCAAAAAGAAATGTTTGATTAATGGGTGATATAGTTCACTAAGATAGTTTTATTCATAATCAGGAAGATGGGAACGATGATGATAATCTCCCCATGGTTCTCCTTCTGACATCATTGTTTCCAAAATATTCTCACCTGTTAAGAAAATTTTGAAAAAAAGATTAGATGGAGTGCCAAAATCTAAGGAACGATCAACCCAAACAACTGGTGATGCTGAATTCGAATTCGCCGCCCAATCCAGATAGATTGATTGCTATGCCAGATCAATAAGGTTGGGAGGCAAAAACTCATCCAACGTAACAATTTCAGAATCACTCGTACTCTCCCTTAAGCCAAATGGAGTGGAAGAGATCATGTAGTAGGTCTCTATACTTGAATTTTTTTGCCGATGTTGCAGGCGGTGGTAATGCAAAGGTTCCCATTAAAGTGGAATCCTTTAAGAGTTTTAAACCAATGTTCTAAAGTGCTATTTGGGGTGTGTGAATGGACGGAACACTTCCAGTTACCTGCGAAGCAGAGGCAAAGAAGGATATTTGATTGATGACTATGATAGTACCTTTATATGGAAAGGCAATAATTATAAAATATGTAGAAAAAATTGCAGTAATAGAATATACACATGGCCTTCCAAGTAGAATATTGTATTCAAGTGGTCCGTCAACAACTTTGACATCAAAATTCACTATTTTTTCCCCTAGTTCAACATGCAGGTTATTAATAATACCACAAGGCTTATATGTACTTCCATCGAAAGCCTTCAACGTCATTGATGATTGAGATAAGCACGACAAGCCAAGTGACTTCCAACAATTTAGAGACATAATGCATGTAGATGATCCCTCATCAATAATAGTACGATGAAAAAGGTGATTGAGAACATTTAATTGTATGGAGAATGCCAATTTTGTTGGAAGTTGCAGCACATAGCCCGTATGATTAAAGACGACGAGATTAGAATCAGTCAGATTAATTCCACCAATAGCCGACAATAAAGCCTATTTTTGGGAGGGACAATTTTGTAATACCTCAAGAGAAGACATAGCCGAATGGAATTGAGCCAAATATTCAACTATATTATAATTTTGTGCAGCTCTTGTTCGAGGATTATATGTCGATTTATGAACGACTCCCTTTGGTGGCTTAATTGTCAATTCAGGAATAGTAGTAGGCGGTACTGTTTCCGTAGACGGATTCGTAGTCAAGGTAGTAGGTTGATCAGTGGCCTAAATACCATAATATTTATTTCACGTTGACACCAAAATATCTATTGAATGTTTTGTGACAGATAACATAAGTACTTGGGAACTAGAAGCTGGATCCGTAGCAACGAAATTTGTGTCCAGATTAGGAAATGGGTCTATCAACACAACTGACGCATGAGAAGTTTTAATGATTTTTGAGACTTTAGCGCGGTGAGGAAAATCCCTAACAAAGTGTTCCTCATTACATATTATGCATGGATAATGAGGTTTCCTTAGTCCAGACGATTGATCAGATGATCTTTACTGCAGGTTAGAAGTTTTGCTTTTTCTTATTTTTCCCATTTTTCTTACTTCTGGGTTGCTTGTAACTTTTTCCTTTGTAAAATGACATGGCATTCATTTCGAAAGAAGGAGCAGGATCATTCACAGTAGTATGATGTGTGCTTGCAGTACCAATCAAGCCGTCTCCTGCATGAGAGTCCTTTAATTGAGGAGGAACAACAAAATTTGATTGCAGCGCATTAGGAATATTTTCATAGAGCATACTAGACTGAGTATAAATCAAGTCTAAATATTGGGCACGAGCAATAACCTGCTCTTCAGTGACCACACCACCCTTAGCTACATCCTCAGTTATATATGGTAACAAGGACTTAATGAACCACTCAGAAAGGAGATGATTAGAAACAAATGTCTTAACCATTCGACGACGACAACGCCACTCATGAATATGATCAGAAATGTGAGTAGCATTAGTCTGTTTGAAATTGGTCAAGAGTTCCATTCCAATTTCATATCGTATGGGAAACTGGAAGTGAGTCAAAAATATAGTAGCTACAGTAGTGAAATTTTCAGAAGAAGCTCTAGGTAATTCAATGTACCATTTTGCAGCCAGACCTGTGAGCATACGCTGGAAAAGACGTAGTGGAATAGAATCATCATTTAGGGAGTTTGATGATCACCATAAATGATACGTCATAACATGAGTCAACAGATCTTCGCCAGGGTTTCCATTGAACGTAGGAATATCCGAGGGTAATTTGTGAGGTATCACTGGCCACCAAGGAGCATAGTTGATTGGATCGTTGGTTAACCGATTTAAATATGGTAACTCTAAAGTTGCAACAAAGGGCAACTATCGATTAAGGTCAGTTTGAGCATAACCAGGGTATGTTGGAATTGCTTGAGAAACAGGTCTTTGAGCACCAGCATAAGGAATTTTTTGCTGGTAACCCAGATAGGGGTTGTTTTGATAAGCAAACGCTTGAGGAGTTTGTTGACCAAAACCTGGATATGATACTTGTTGAAATGAAGATTGAGGCATTTGCGCCTGAAGCTGCCAAGGGGTTTTTCCACAAATGTTATAACCCAAATTAGGATAACTTGGATTCAGTTGAGGATAAGTATATCCTAGTTGTGGCTGTGACATCCCATAAAATGGTAAACCAACTTGTGAATAAATAATTCCAGGTACAGGTTGTTGTTGGAAATTAATCGGAGGATTTGGGTTCTGTGGGCCCAATACGTGAGAGTATTGAGTTGAAGGACCTATTTGAAAAGGTTTTTATACAAAATTTTGATTCTGTAACAAGGGTAAATATGTATTAACAAGTGGAAAAGATGTGGGTGTAACAGGTTGAACTGGTTGATATGAGTGTACAAACGTTTGTGGTTGGATAGGCAGAGTGGGCTGGCATTGACAAAAATTCAATTCGACATTAGGTTGAACAAAAAGTGACGGAGTGCTGTCATAGTGGGTGACCAAAGGTTGCTCCTTAGCATAAGGAGGAGAATAGGACGTAAAATATTGCTCACCAAATGCTGGAATTCCAGTTGATATGCTACTGGATGGAATAGACACAGAAGGACTGGCTTGATATTTCCCTGATGATGTGTATAAAGAATCAAGCCGTTCAATAATAGCTATAGAGCTACTAGTTAAAATATTGGATGATGACATTGGTAAAGTCCATGGTTTTGAAGATGCACCAGAGAAAATTCCAAATAATGATTTATAACCTGATGGGACCATAAGGCCACCATGGAAATATGACTCCGGTGAAGTTGTGAATATCGACGAGGTAGCGAGGGCATGCACTAACATAATTCGAACAACTGGCTCAACCAAAGATGTTGGTTCAGGCATGGTTACTTGACCAAAAGTATACCCTTTTGAATCAACGGGAGCTTGAAAAAGAACATGATCAACAAAAGCAGAGGGTGGTGATTAAGGAAAATACTCATAAAGGTAAAGGTCCTCCCCAAAATGGGTTGGAGTTAAAGGTGTCTCGTCTTGTGGGATTTCTTCAATCGCAATTAAACCAGGTGGAAGTATTTTACCGTCAGGCCCAAAGTATATTTTAGGAGGTTGACTGTGTGATATGGGAGACTCAATGGATACAGAAATTCATGGAATGACCAAGGTAGGAACAACTTCCGGTTGTTCTACTTCTAGATTCAGATGTTTTGGCAAAGAAGAGATAGGATCTGGATGAATTTCGGGTTGAACAACGTTGGGTCCAAGAGGTATGGTCTCACTGATTGGATGGATCATGACCACAGGTAGCTATGAAGACTTCTTCTCAACAATAGTAGATGAACCAGGATGCGTAGAAACAACTTGAGCTAACTTTGGTGTGTGGGAAGATGATGCTTCTCTAGAGGTACTGAAAGTACTTGATTTGGTAGAGTGATGTTTCCTTCGCCACACAGAAGTAACTTCTGGTGGTAAAGGTGGTTTCAATGCTAATCTACGCGAATGACGGGGGAAAGGATTTTGTTCTTCCATGATTACTGATTTATTTTATCCAAAAATAAAATAAAATAAAAGGGTAATGCTAGGCAAAAGGTTTACCAAGAAACTGTGAACTTCAGAATACCTCCTGGCGAACCAAGAAGTACGGACAGGCAATCTCCCTGAATGCTGTGTTCGGTGTATCACAATTTACAAGGCGGCCGACTCGGTTCACTATGGATGGATAGCACCTAAAATTTTTCCTCCTAAATATACCCAAAGGTACGTGGAGGCACAAGTCCGTATTAGCGCTGTCTGATGCGAAACCGCACAGTGAGAGCACCCCTTTATACTTTTCGTACTGTAACACTACCCGATATACCCGAAAGTACGTGGACGAGCTACGATATACTTACGCACGTGGAGTGAGGTATCACACTTGGAATGTATCACAGATAATTAACAACAACTTCTATGTTTTACGACGCCGGAACACGTCTCTAGCCTAGACCTTCTAAATGTTATCGTTATGGTTCCAATGCTTTGTTAGGTAAATTGAGATAAATTTTAAGTTGATTTTGTTTATCAATTTGCCTTTCAAGGTTCACCGCGATGATGTATTGGAAATTCCTAAAATGAAAACTAAGAATGATAAGAAATATTTTCGCTTTTAGTTTTTTCAATGAAAGACTTAGCTACTAAAGGGAAAGAGAAAATCAGTTTGAGAGCAAACAAATCAAGGAGCACAAACTAAAATGCAGCTTTCCTAATTGTTCCTTTTGCAAAACACACAAACAACTACATGCAAATGCAGGTTTTTCTTTTCAGTCCCTTTAATTTTATGAATGCAGAAAAGGAAACTAAGTGCATCAAACAACAAACAAATGCCTTTTACTTTTGAGAAATGAAGAATTAAAAAAACAATTTCTCTTTTGAAGAAAAAATGAGGAATTGACTACAATTTCTCCTATCAGGAAATGAAGAATTTACAACAATTTCCTTTTCAAAAGAAAATGGATCTAATGCAGCAAATGAAATAATTTCAAATTAAATTTTCCAATGATAAAGAAAAACGCTTTAAACAAACATTGAACAAAATTTTTCTTTCAAAGGACGAAGGAATAGATGAATTCACTGGTCAATATGAGGCTCAGTCACTTCAAAACACAAAAAAAAAAAAACTGAAACAAATTACAATGAGAAGTTCAAAGGAATTTGGATGGTTTTAGGAGGCAACGCAGTCTCTAAAGAGAGACAGTGCTTTGCAACGCAGTCCTGAAAGGGAGATAGTGCCCTGCAAAGCACTGTGTCCTATCCAACAGTGCATTGGGCACAGTGTAAAAATGAAAACAGAGCTGTCTAACACACTTCTAATGCAAATTTTGATTTCAAAAAGACTGATCTTTATGAGTAAAAGCTACTGGGTGACTAAATAGAGATTAAAAGAGGAAAATACACCTAGGATGAAGGTAAAAATTCCCCAACGGAGTCACTAATTTGTTATGTGGAATTGTGTATTACAGATAAAACACTCTTCCCTAGACAGGTGCTAATCTAGAACAATAGGTTAAAGACTATACGACTACTTTTCCTAACTAAGAACAAACACACAGAATGGATTAGAGGCTTACTTGGAATCCAAGCGCTTCCAAATGACTCCTTCTGTCGCTTCCGTTGTAGCTTCAAATTCTAGTCGGTTGTGCAAAATATTTCCTGCAAGAACGAACACTAAACAACAAAAGATAGCAATAATATAGATGTCTATTCAAGTTAGTTTTCTAAATTAGTAAAGCATAAACTATATACATCAACTAAGACAAGCATGTGCCGAAATTCTTTCACATTTGAGCCAAATTCTAGCACAAGAAAAGCAATGTTTAAAACACCAAGGGTGACCCTACAGCCTATGAAACCCTAATGAACTAGTGGGAGGCTTTTTGACTGAAACTTGGCTTGCGGTCTTCAAGTGAAAGTAGAGTTTTTTTTGGAAAATTGATGTATTGAAGATCCAAATCCAATGTAATTTATTTATATAAAGATCCCACAGAGATAATTTGAGATCATCAATGCTTGAGGAACCCGGTGAACATGGGAAGGAACAGGCTGTTTGGTAGCCCTAGATGGAAAGTGGAGGGGTGAAGCAAAAACAAAATAGAGTGCTGAGGTTATAGGTGGGAAAATAGGATACAGATGAGTGGCATAAGCCCATGAGGGGTCCTTTAGGAGTGGTAGTTTAACCGTGGAATGGAAAAATAGTAGAATAGTGAAAATTTTGTTTTAAGGATAATGAAGGCCGTGAGATTTCTAAAACTCACAATATTCATGAATCTTGTTTTTAGAAATCTAGGACAAATATTTAGTCATGTAAAAAATAGAAAAAATTACTGATGACTAACAGTGGCTCCACTTGGGGAGGGCAACTCCTTTTCAGGTGGTGTCCAGGACCTCAGAGCTCAAATATTTGAGTTTTAAAGACCAGTGCCTTATTTGCACTTTGCAGATTTCTTTCCTTCATTTTGTTGATGTTCTCTTGAAACTATGATCTAAAAATCTGAAAAGAAATATTTGTTTCAACTTTATTTCTACCTACCCATCATACCTTGTCTAACATTTTTTCTTCCTTTGGGTGCACTTGGAATGGTAAACCCTTGACATTCTTTTCTTTTTGAAATCATAAAAAACTATCTACTTGTACCCTTATCACTTCCAAAGTTCAGATTAGGCCGATGAACCTTTATTCTCTACCTAGTCTACTTATCTGTCAAGATTAAGCTGTTTGATAGATTTTATTCTCTAACCTACTAACATGAAATTGAAAACATGATCAAACCAAGTTTCAACAATCTGATTTGTCATGGGTTGTGGCATTTAAACAAGCTGTACACAGACATTATTTTTGTACACTAAAACTTAGGAAGAAATAGGGTTGTGATTTAGATTTTTTTAGGCATCCCTCTCTTTCTCTTTGTTTCAGATTTGAGCATTTTTAGAACCAACAATTTCTTTTCCTAATCTATCCTACTGTCAAGTCAAGTTTAAATGGTTTGACAAGTCTTCTTCCACTAACCTATCAACATAAATTTAAACATGTCTAATCATGATTAGGCTGTCTGATCAAACAAGAATCTTTTTCTTAACAAGTAGTGGCATTTAGGCTTGTACACTTTCTGCAATACTCTTTTTTGGGTACGGGGCTGTACCTCTTCTTTAAACCTGCCCTCTTTTTCTTTTTTCCTGTTTTTTGAGTTTTTGTTTTTTCTATATTTCATCAAGCAATGTTATGTACAATGAATGAAATTCTCAAAACATAGGAAATTCAACAAAAATAGTGCTTGAGCATCCTGCCATTGACATGACCTCCAAATAACTCTTCTCCATCCAGCTCTTGTAAAAAGAAAGCATTGTTACCTCTAACTGAATGGATGATGTAGGACCCTTCCACAAATTTTCAAATTTTCCATGTTTTCCTTTGTCCTCTCTCATTGAATCCCACTTCAGCACTTTGTCTGCAATGTGAAAATCATTAGCCTTGGTCCTTTTGTCAAAGATCTTCTTGATGTTTTCTTGCACTGCTTGTGTCCTCCTGTAAACTTCTTCTCTTGAATGCTGCAAATGAATGGTTTGGTTCAACTTCCTTTGCATGTCATTCTCTTCTGATTGCACCTCTTGGAGGAGCTTCATCACTGGAATTCCCAAGGATGTTGAGAAGACTACGTCCATGCCATACACTAGTTGATAGGGAGACATACCAATTGATTT
Source organism: Pinus albicaulis (assembly GCA_034641835.2). Taxonomy (NCBI): domain Eukaryota; kingdom Viridiplantae; phylum Streptophyta; class Pinopsida; order Pinales; family Pinaceae; genus Pinus; species Pinus albicaulis. The sequence goes on along the minus strand of CM076572.1, from coordinate 1,390,275,306 downwards.
CTTGGTGGTTAGTCTATCAGCCCATAGTGCATGCACTAGTTTTCTATGCCATGCTGTTTGGTTTTCTTCTAGCATCTTCTTGATGATGTAAGCTTGTTAGAGGACTCAACCAACCCATTACCTTGAGGGTAATAAGCTGTTGAATTCCCTCGTGTGATGTGGTACTTGTAGAAAAAGTCCACCATTCGTTTATAATTAAATGTAACAACATTATCGGTGTTGATCTTTCTTGGGCAACCAAAATGGGATAAGATGTTGGTTTCAAGGAATTTGATGATGACTAAGTCAGTAGCATTCCTAGAAGGGATGGATTCTATCCACTTGGTGAAATAGTCCGTAGCAGTAAGGATCCACTTGTGTTGGCCAGATGAGGTAGGGTGGATTTCTCCAATGAAGTCCAAACCCCATTGTTGAAAAGGAGCTTCAACACTGATAGGGTGCAAAGGTAAAGGTAGAAGTTTTCTCTTGCCATCAAAGATTTGGAATTTATGGTAAGTCATCATGAGCTTGTGGGTGTCAGGGAAAAGGGTGGGAAAATAGTAGCCAGCTCTAAGGATTTTGTTGGCAGTGGTTTTCCAGTAGAGGTGACCTCCACACTCTCCCTCATGCAACTCATGCATGATTCTATCTGCACCATCTTTAAGCAAACACTTAAGCGAGATACCAATAGAATTATTCTAATACAAAACTCTATGTAAAATGCAGAAATTTAAAGCCTTTTGTTTCAAGCATCTAGCTTTTGTTTTGGACAAAGTAGGAGGAGCATTTAGATTAACAAGTACATACAATATGTCAACATACCAAAGTGAATTCAAGAATGCTTCTTCAATAGGTGGAGTTTCTAGTTCCTCTTGTTCATCCAAAGAGTGCATCATGTTTATGTGTAAGGCTTGAAAGTTTGCTTCAGCCATTAATTTGGAAATTCCTTGTCCTTTGATTAGTTTTGTAGGTCTGATTTCCAAATCATATTCTAAGATAATAACAATCCATTTACCCCTCTTCCCATCAGGGTCTTGATTTAGAATATCTTTCACAACCGTGTGTGGAACAAAAGCAATGACATGGGAGTGCAAAATGTCAACTCTAAAATCTTTCAATGCTTTGATCAAGGCAAATGCTTGTTTATCCATGATGTTATACTTTAAAGGAGCATCTATCAATGCCTTGCTAAAAAAATCTATGGGCCGTTATTTTCCCATCATGTTCTTTTGAAGCAACACTGCAACTATAGTGTGTTCCGAGGCAAATGAGAAAATGAAGAAGTCTTTGGTGAAGTCGGGGATGATTAGAATCGGTGTTTGGGTAAGTGCTTGTTTCACTAGTTCAAAGGATTGTTTTGCTTCCATAGTCCATTTTACTCCTACTTCTCTTTTCATCATGTTTTTGATGTTCCTTAGGAGTTCAGCAAGGTTTGGTATGAACCTTGTTAGGAAGTTGATCTTTCCAATGAAAGATTGAAGCTCTTTAATATTCCTAGGGTGGCTGATTTGTAAGATACCCTCAATCCTTTTGGGGTCTATCTTTATCCCTTCTCTAGAAATGATGTGGCCTAAGAGTTTTCCTTCTTGAAGACCAAAAACTTTTTTCTTAGGATTCAAAGATAGGCCATACTTCCTACATTTTTCAAAGACTTTTCTTAAGTGGACTAGGTGCTCTTAAGAAGTTTTAGAGTAGACAGTGATGTCATCAAGGTGTATGACTATGAAGTGGCCTATGTATTTGGAAAAAGATATGTCCATGGCCCTTTGAAAAGTGGCCTTCACATTCATCAACACAAATGGCATTTTGACATACATAAAGGTGCCCGAAGGTGTAGTGAAGGCAGTTTTGTGTTGATCACTTGGAAGTACTAGTACCTGATTGTAACCTGAAAAGCCATCAAGTACTGAGATTCTTTTAGAACCTACCACCCTTTGTAGAATATGATCCATCTTGGGTAAAGGGTAGTTCTCCTTCAGGGAAGCTTTATTTAAGTTTCTGAAGTCTATACATAGCCTAATCTCCCTGGTTTTCTTCCTAATTGACACAAGGTTTGAAATCCATTTCGAATACTTGATTGGGACTATGATCCCAACATCATACATCTTTTCGATTTCTTTCTCAACTAGAGGGACTGGAACGGGGTTTATTCTTCTCAATTTTTTCTTGAAAGGTTTCTGATTTTCTTTGAGAGTAATTTTGTGTTGAATAATGTTTGTGTCATAGGACTTAAGGTCTTCATAACCCCATGCAATGAAATCTTTGAATTCTTTGAACAAATCAATGTATTGCTGTTTTATGTGAGGTGGCAGAGTTTTGGATAGCTTGATCATTTTGGGTTTTTCTATGCTGCCTATGTTGCATTCTTCTACATCAGCCTCAGTGGTTTCCATTTTTGGCTTCCTAGCAACATCATTGAAGTCAAACAACTCTTCTAATGGGGAAAAACCTTTTGGTAATGAGTTATCTTTGCATTTTAATTCCTCAAGGTATTTTTGATCTTCAAAATATTCTGCCTCAAGAGGATGTTCTAGCATATTTATACCAGTATTGCAAGGAAACTCTGTTTTGTGGGTTTGTTCTTCAGTAAGACAATCTTCTTGATGTATTAAGTTTGATTTTGACATCTCAAACTTAGTTTTAGGCTGAAAGAAGTCCTCAATTTGTTTGTACTTTTCAAATACTTGCCAATAATTAATGTTATCTGGGACTACTGGTCTACACTTGAATTCTATTGTGTATGGTTCATTTGTATGAGGTGTTTAGCAAGTGCTGGCAGCAAAGGAAAGTTCATTGGCAAGGGTGTTTTGAGCTCTAGGAATAGAGGTGAGTTCATACTTCTCAAAATTTTTTAGGAGGTCTAAGGCATCATTCCTATATTATCTTAGCCTATTATTATTGGTTGAATACTCTCCTTTGATTTGTCTAATGATCAACTCAGAATCTCTTAGAACAAACATTTTCTTAGCTCCTATGATTTTTAGCAAATGTAAACCAAGGAGAAGAAACTCATACTCTGAAATATTGTTTGTGCATTGAAAGTCTAGTTTGTAGGAGTGGCCCTCATTTGTGTTGTGTATCCAAACCCCAGCTCTTGAACCAGATTTTCCACGAGAGCCATCAAAGCTCATGTTCCAAAGTGTTTCAAGTTCAGATTCGCCACTATGTTGTTGTTCAGGGCTACTAGAGTTTTGGCTGTCATGTTCTTCATTTGGTGATTGATTTGATTGTTTTGGTAGGCCTAATTCCTTCTCATTTTAATTTACATGTTCATTAATGTCATCTTCATTGTACAAGATAAATGAGTCAAGTTTTGAATGAATGGAATAGAGAGGGGTGTTGTTTGGCCTATCTTGGATGCTTACCATGTATTTCATGTGAGTTTCCCTGTACAATCTCCTTGTTTGGTTAAAGAATGAGATGATAGCATATGACATGTCCATTTGGAGATTCCCTTGAAGTTTGGCTCCCCATGATCTGGATAAAAGCATGCCATACTTCGGGGGAATATCAACAACAACTATGTCCATGACTAGGATTTTGGCCAGTGTTTGTGCCAAAGTGACACATAGATCCTTGATCAGACCCAAAAATTTGACTGTACTTGAATCAAAGCAGTACAAGTCTTTGTAAGTTTTAGTTATTTCTAGGCCTAATCTCTCCATCACTACCTTTGGCATAAGATTGTGTGAAGCACCAAATTCTAGCATAGCATTGTGCAAAATTTTGTCACATTGTATGTTCAAGCTAACATAGAATGGAGGGACAACTCCTCCTTGAAATTTTCCCTCTAGCTGAGGTCCAAACAACAGCTGGGGCTTGTCATCAGTCAAGTTTAGAGTGTCGGTGTCATTTACTATGTTCAATACTTTCAAAACTTGGGTCCTATACACATCTTGAGTTACTAGTTCAGTAAGAGGTATGGTTATATTGATCTTGGCAATATCTCCCTCAAAACTGAATGGTGTTGGTGTTTTTGACATATTTACATCAGTTTTATCAGCCATGATTTTTTTTGCAATTTTAGTTTGTTGATTCTAATTTGGAACCTTAGTCAAAAGATTTTTTTCAGGGCCACTAGTTGATGTACTAGGGCAGCTTGGGACACTATTTTGTTGGCTATTTTTGCCCTTGTTTTGGTCAGTTTTCTTAGCCATGGTGTTTGTGTTTTCTGCTGTCCTCTTAGGAGTGTTTTCAGGGGTCTTCCTAACAACAATGTCTAATTTGTTTTCTTGGAGGCATCTTGGTTTTTATTACTCCTAACGTCATACTGCCTATGAACCTCCATGATGGCATTCTCAAATCCTAATATGTAGTCTTCAGAATCCTCATATGTATTTTCATTTTGATTTGAGGAAAATAAACTTTGTTCTTCTTCAGTGAGAAAAGTATTGTCCTCATCATTAGAGCCTATCACATTTACATGGTTTTCTTCTGACTCTTCAGCCTCTCTTTCTTCCTCATCTACGTACTTTTCTTGGAAAGGAGGTCTGATTCGTTGGTCACCTTCTCTTTGTCTGATTTGAGGAAGGCCTCTCCTGAAGTTTTGGTTCCTATTTCTCTTTTGAGGATTGGATTCATTTTCCCTAGGAGGTTTTCTTTCATTCAAGCTGATTCTCTGCACCATTATTTCCATTGTCCTAGCTAGGCTGTCAATCTTGGCATCAGAAGAAGAGATTGAGGCCACAATATCTTCTTTGTATGTAACTCTCTTTTCCGACCTCATCCTAGCCCTCTTCTCAATTAGATTGGCTTCTACACTGATAGCTCCACTTTGCATTTCTTCTAAGGTTAGGGGTTCTCTTTCTCTCAACTGGTAGGCCATGTTTGGATGAAAGCCTTTTGGAAATTTTACTAAGGCTAGGGAGTTTCATGTGAGGTGGGAGAGCATTGTATACACTATTGAACCTAGTGCAGTAGTCTTGGACACTTTCCCCAAAATTTCTTTTAAGGTTGTTATACTCTGAAAGGATTTGAAGGGGATTTTTCTTAATCTCCCACTTGTTTATGAATGTTTGATAAAGATAAGGGAGGTCATGTATGCTGTTAGGAGTTAAGTTTTTGAACCATTTCTTGGCTTCTCCCCCTAGAATTTGGGCAAACATCCTCATTTGCATGGTCTCCTCTTCTATTTCCATGTAGTCAAAAGCCTCATTCATTTTTTCTACATGCTGTTGGGCAGTGGTAGAGTCAGATCCAGTGAAATGAGGGATTTTTTTATTGGTAGTCATTTGGAAAAGGTAGTAAAGGTTGTTGTAGTGCTAGAGGGGCATACCATGTTACCATGATGGGAGGTAATGGAATACAAGGAGGATTTATAAAGGGAGGGTTTATGAGAGGAGGTGGAGTGGTTTGCACAGTGGATGTATGAGTGGGTGTGGCAGAAGTACTTGGACCAACAAACTGATTTTGAGCAGACTTGGAATGAAATGAGCCAAAGTGACGAAGAAGTTGAAAATCAGGAGGAGTATAAGGAGAGGATTCTCTTCTAAGACTTTGGTGCAAATTTGTAGGTTCAAGGTCTGTCTGGTCTATCCCAGTTTGAGACTTGGTTCTAAATAGGTTTCTTTGATGATGCAAGTCAAATTAGGTATCTTGCAAGGTTGTGAGATGTTCAGGGGCAGAACTTGCTCTATGGATTGTTCTAACACTAGTTGAATCTTCAACCCTAGAATTCTTCCACAAAATATTCTCTGGGTCATAAACTATGATAGGAGGGTTGGGGTCAGGGTGAGATCTGGTGTTAATTCTTTGTGAAGCCAAATTTCAGACCTATAATATGGAGAGGCTGAAAGTTTTGTGAATTTTTTGAAAGGCAGACCTCTCTAAATGTTTAATGAACTCACACAGTGTGTGACTAGGCCTTTGAACCACTTAGAACTGTTTTGACACAATCCTAGAGGATTCTATGAGAACTAGTAGGGTTAATAGGCCTACTTGAGGTCAGTGGAGTCGCCAGGTGGATGTTTTTTACTTCTTTGAGGATATGTACTTATGGTCCACCACAAAATTTTTATAAAAAGCCAATATAGAGATGTTTTTAGGGGTTTTCTGAGTTCCTTTATGTGACACTAAGGTCTTCAATGAGTGACCTTCAATTGATTCATCATTTTTCTAAGATGGTGAATCAATTAGACACTACTATGGATAACACTTGATTTTATAAGTTTTGATAGGGGTTTGAGAGTCTTAGGGGATGTTTAAGTTGTTACTTACTCAGAGGTCCCATTGTGATCGCCACTATGTTAGGTCCTCGTAGTTTTGGCAGATTGGAAATGACCAAAAAGACAAGGGTAACATCAAACCAATCTTTGGAATCCTAGGACCTAGCCTTCTGGACTCAGAGAGGGCTCTCTCTATGTTTGCTTGTAAAGGTTTTAACTTGTTTGATTTTATGGTTTAGATTTTAGGCTAGTTATTAGGTTTAGGGTTTGTTTGTTGTTTTGGTTGAGTAGGTTGTCAAGAGAAATAGGTAGAGTAAGAGAGGATCAATCCATTGGTCTATGGAGTCTGCAAAGGTCTTGAAGAGTGCAAAAATAGTTCAAGGGTGTTTCATAGGGCAAGTAAACAGGGCCAAATAGATCTAAGTAGGTTTTGAGTGAGTGAAATGAACATGGAGGAGAGAATATAGTAGGTTAAGGGGAAATCAAGGATCCTTTAACAAACTAATAACTAGGAAAAAATTTCAGCATCATTAGCATAGTAAAAAATTGAAGAGAAATGAAGGATTCTTCAACCAAACAATACTAAGAAGACCTTAGAGCAACAGATGAGTAAAATTAGAGAGCAGTTAAGGATTCTCTGAAACTTACAAACAATTATAATTTTAACATAACATCTCAGTAAAACTAAAGAGCACTTAAGAATTAATTAGTTAAACTTCAAGGAAGAAAACATAAGGATCATAAGATGCAGAAAAAGCAGGGTGCCAAGAAGACATGTCCTATTCTAAGATTTATATCCCATGATCAGAGAAACATAATGAGAACTGAAGAAAACATGTACAAAGGTGGAATACATCACCATTCAACAAAGCTGTATGAATCCTAAGAATGAGCTCAATCCATAGCTTGTCAGTCCAAAGCCATCACAAGACATCAAAGCCAATTTAAAAAATAAACTTAGAGTCTATATCATATTATGCTCAGCAACCAACAAAAAATTATAATGATGCCTCTGTTATCACCCAATTTTTTTTCAAAACATCATTATGTCAACTCTGTTTTTGATCATGGTCTCAAAATTGGTTTGAAAGTCATTTTAGGATTTGGTTAAGGGTAGTTCATAGTTTTTATAAGTTTAAAGGTCATCATTGAATTCAAATAAAGTCTTTAGAGGTCCATTCCATGATCAAATACTCACATTTTCCATTTAGAAGTCATTCTATTAAGTTTTGGATTAAATTTCTACAATTAGCCAAGAATCCTCCGTTTCGTAGAGCCGCTAGTTCAAAAAAGAGGTTTTGCGCTATGAAAGTGCTAATACTTTCGTAGTGCAAACTGTGAAAAATACACTGTGGGCACTATGAAAGCGCAATTTCTTAACCGTCTTGTCATTTAAGCCAGAATTTGTCAGAATCCGTTAGGAAATGATAGGATAAGGGTATGGTGAGTCAGTTAGAGATCAGATTCAATGTACTTACCTGTATCACAGTCATCATCGTCATGATAGGGTATGAATGAGGCATCATTTAGTCATAATCTGACATTTAAAATTCAAAATCTTGCCTAATTCAGCATTCTTGTTTTCATTTGCCTCCATACAACTATTTGAGCTCTGAAGAAATCAAGCTAAGCCTGTGGTTGTTCTATACCAAGGCTATATTCACCATAATCAAGTGAGGCTGTTCATATTGTAATCAAGCAAGGCTATTTTATAGATTCAAGAGAAGCTGATAGTTTTTTCTAAGAAGCATGGCAGAAGAAAAGAAAGTCCACAGAGGGGGACATTGCTTAAGATATGAGCCTGAAAATGTGAAGGCTATAAATGAAGATCAAACAGTGATGGAGGCTTTTAGCAAATTAGGTTGTCTCCGGTTTTGTGAAAAGATGTAGGGTTGCCACACACAGGTGTCTAAAGAGTTTGACTTACACTTTAGTGGAACAACTACCAAAATTGGGATGTTAAATGTACCAGTCACACTTGAGATTATTTCTTCTGTGACAGAAATACCAAGGGGACAAGAGACTTGGTTTAAAGGTTTTAAGTTTTACATGGAACCATGCAAGGAATTCATGAAACCGCAGTATGCAGATATGGACCTGAACAATGTAATACCTGGAAGCTGTATCAAAGACACCTATGCAAAGCTGATGTTCAACATTCAAAGATAATTTACATGTGAAGGCAGGTACCATAAGTTTATACTTATCATTTCAAGTTTCTTATGCATTTCACAGGTATGATATCACTAGATTTTCCCTTTTACTTGCATAGGAGCCTTGCCAAAATGGCTGATAAAGTACAAGCCAAATCTGATGGTTTTGAAACATCTTTGTTTCATCATGGTTTGATAAAGTTATTGGTTTTGAGTGAGCTTTAGAAAATAAGAAGGGATTGGTATTCCTTTTTGTTTATGAATGGTTTTGAAATGGAAACCCTAACCCCAGCTAGAAACCCTAAAAGTAAAGGAACTCCTTCACCACCAGCAACAGAGTCTAGTCAGCCTATGGTTGCAAAATCAAAGAGGTTTGTAAAGTTGAAACCAAGGAAGCAAGTTGAGAAAAGGACAAAGAAGACACAAGTTCTTGTTGCAGCAAATCCATCACCTGTAAAACAGAGGTTAAAAAGTGTCAAAGAGGCAAAACAAAAATAAGTGGCCAACAAGCAGGAAATCAAGAGAGTGAAAAGAAGCCAAGCAATGGCATCAAAGGGAAATGTAGAAATTTGAATAACTGATATGTTATCCACCGAGATTCTCCTGATCACACACTATTTTAGCTTCATGCATAATACATAATCTCTTCTACCATTGATCATCACATGCGGAAATAAAATCAATTGCATGCACACATTAAAGCCATAAAAATTCACACATATGAACACAGTATTTCATGGGAAAGCTTAAAGCTGAAAACCCCCAACTATCTGTATATTATACATGTCATGGAGATCATGTAACAATCATAGTACAAAGCTCTTTGCAAGCTCTCATGCACTACCTCCTTGCTACACACTATCAAGCTAGATCTAGCAAAACTCATGCTCCAACCTTTAGCCACTTGATAGCCAACCTGAATTACGTGTTCAAGCTATGGGATGGCCTCTTTATATAGATAAACCACCCAGCCTGAACTGCACAATCCTCATGGGTTACTCCACCCATCTGTGTGTTGCAAATAGCAATAATATAGTCACAACCGATAGTTAACCTGCTCTTTCACTTATTTCTGCACTGGTCTCCACTGAAACTGTCCATGCACTGAAGTTAACTGATGTATTCTTTAGTTGATTTATGAGTATTTAATTAGTGAATTAATTAATAATTAATTCACACCACTCTCACTAATTGCATCTATTAGTTAACTTGGATACAAAAAGCTCAACTATGTTTAGATTAGTTAAACTGAATACAACTCCACTAACTTCCTCAATCAACTCCACCAAACTCTGTCACATGAGTTCTAACTGAAGTCTTCATGCAATAGTTTCACTTAAACCCTAGGAAAAATATATTTTTCCGTCAACCGCATGTGCCACATCTGTGCACTTAACTGAAGTGCTCCAAGAGAATAAGATAATGTTTAGAGTCCAAATATTATTAAGAGCTAATAATATCCGACATATCTATTTTTAGACTGGCAATCTAAAAATAGATTCCGCCCAATATGTCTAAAAATAGAAATCCATCTATTTTTCCAACTTGACCAACCATCCATAAATAGCATCCCGTAACTTATAGAATATGCTCCATATGTCTAAAAATAGACATAGTCTAAAAATAGATTTTTCTGACAAAAATCACATGTGTGGTCCCCACCTAGTTTAGGTGATCACTTTCCAACTAGGATCAGGAAAGATGTTTCAGGAGGCCTCCTTCACTGTTTCTTGTTGCCATTTTCAACACTCCCTCTCAACAAGAAGGGACTGTCTTTGCATGCGACATGCAACTCCATGCATTCGCCCTGCAACCTTCACAAGCGCCATGCAACTCCATGCATCTGCTCTGCAACTCCTCTGAAACTGAATAGGCTCCAAACAACTCAATCAGTCTTGATGCATCTAGCATCTATCATCAAAGTCTTCGACTTCTGCTTGGCCAATTGCACATGTCATCAGGAACCACTGCGTTGTTGAACTCTTGCACCCATGCACTCTTGCACTTGCTGTCAACTCTGATCCGCGCTCCAGTATCCGACACTATCACTTTGATCTGCCTGCATCACTCCAACTGATCTTGCTACTGCTGCGCTGTGGGCACCTCGTAGCCAGGTTCAATCCATGAGATCCACACCATCTCATGAATCTGCCCAGAAATCTCCTCATGGGATTAATCATGCATGTCGCCCCACCTCATACCTGGTGGTATAGCTGCATGCACTCCCTCTGCCCCTCTGGCACGAAATTTCTCTGCATGAGTGGTCTCTTCCACTCCATGATCCTCTTGTGGCTGCTCCACATCCCGAGGTTCACTATCACCTGCATGCAAATCCTGCTCCCTCTCAAGCTTCAATTGCATGTCTTTCTTGCACTTCCCAATAGTAGGAAGCTCCGTGGAAATCCCATCTACTTTAATACCTGCATGCAAAACTTGCTCCCTCTCAAGCATCAATTGCATGTCTTTCATGCACTTCCCAACAGTAGGAAGCTCCGTAGAAATCCCATCTACTTCAAATCTATAAAGATTCTTCTGCATCTCCAGTTGTGGCTGCTCCACAACCTTCCGAGACTGCTTCTCACGCTGCATGTTGAGAGGCTCCCTCTCAACCACCAAGTCACTAACCTCTGCTTTGCTCTTCAAAGCTTTGCATGCATCTTGTACCTCAGTGCATGTAGATTCTTGGCTCACGCACATTGCAATTGTCCCGCCGTCGCAAAATTTTCTAACAAAAGAGCTGATTTTAAATCGATGATATCTCCCTCATCCGAGCTCCGATTCGACCGATTTTTTTTTCAATTTGGGTATTTTTTCACAAGGAATCCAAATATGCTATTTTTTTTCTGAAAATATTTCACCAAAAATTTTCAGATATTCCCTACAAACTCGCGCACCCAAAAATTCTCGCTCTCATTCCATGTAGAAAATTATATACAATATGCATGTATATTTCCAGCGTTCTCCATATTTATGTTTCTTGAGTTTATCCTCAAACTCAACCGCTTCAATTCTTTGCAATTGCTCCAATGATCAATATCGCTCTGATACCATGTAGAAATTTGAATAACTGATATGTTATCCACCGAGATTCTCCTGATCACACACTATTTTAGCTTCATGCATAATACAGAATCTCTTCTACCAATGATCATCACATGCGGAAATAAAATCAATTGCATGCACACATTAAAGCCATAAAAATTCACACATATGAACACAGTATTTCATGGGAAAGCTTAAAGCTGAAAACCCCCAACTATCTGTATATTATACATGTCATGGAGATCATGTAACAATCATAGTACAAAGCTCTTTTCAAGCTGTCATGCACTACCTCCCTTGCTACACACTATCAAGCTAGATCTAGCAAAACTCATGCTCCAACCTTTAGCCACTTGATAGCCAACCTGAATTGCGTTTTCAAGCTATGGGATGGCCTCTTTATATAGATAAACCACCCAGCCTGAACTGCGCAATCCTCATGGATTACTCCACTCATCTGTGTGTTGCAAATAGCAATAGTATAGTCACAACCGATAGTTAACCTGCTCTTTCACCTATTTCTGCACTGGTCTCCACTGAAACTGTCCATGCACTGAAGTTAACTGATGTATTCTTTAGTTGATTTATGAGTTTATAATTAGTGAATTAATTAATAATTAATTCACACCACTCTCACTAATTGTATCTATTAGTTAAATTGGATACAAAAAGCTCAACTATGTTTAGATTAGTTAAACTGAATACAACTCCACTAACTTCCTCAATCAACTCCACCAAACTCTCTCACATGAGTTCTAACTGAAGTCTTCATGCAATAGCTTCACTTAAACCCTAGGAAAAACATATTTCCTTCTGTCAACTGCATGTGCCACATCCAGGCATCAAACTGAAGTGCTCCAAGAGAATAAGATAATGTTTAGAGTCCAACTATTATTAAGAGCTAATAATATTCGACATATCTATTTTTAGACTGGCAATCTAAAAGTAGATTCCGCCCAATATGTCTAAAAATAGAAATCCATCTATTTTTCCAACTTGACCAACCATCCAAAAATAACATCCCGTAACTTATAGAATATGCTCCATATGTCTAAAAATAGACATAGTCTAAAAATAGACTTTGCGATAAAAATCACCTGTGTGGCCCCCACCTAGTTTAGGTGATCACTTTCCAACTAGGATCAAGAAAGATGTTTCAGGATGCCTCCTTCACTGTTTCTTGTTGCAATATTCAACAGGAAAAACAATTGTTTCAGGTACAAAGGACAACCCAGTGATAAAGGGAAATTTAGATGACATCCTTCATGCAATTGATATAGAGGAATCACCCATTGTGCAAGTTGATTTCATTGGAGTAGATGAACACAAACAGAAAAAGGTTAAGTCAGCAAAGAAACTTGAATTTGAGGGTGAAAATGCAGCGTTTATATTTCAAGCAAGGAAAAATTTAACTAGGCATGCTAAGAAGCTTAAGGAAGGCAACGAGGAGGTCCAAGAAACTATTGAGATAGTCAAAATCCCTGAAGAAGTGGTTGATCTCTCATCACCAATAGTGGACCATGCAGCAAAAAAAACAATGAAGGAAAAGGAAGAAATGATAGAGTGTCAACAACTTGAAGAGAAATTGAGGTTAGAAAATAGAGATTTCTATGATGAGAAAGAGGGCCAGAAAGCATATTATTGAGAAAACGAAGTTCAAAAGAATGAAGGCAGTATGGGAAGGCCAATTGGTTCTAGGTCTAAAATTCCAAGCAGTGAAGAACAATTTTTTACATGGACAGTTCCAACCATCAAGGAAGCAAAATTTGTCAGAGTAATCAATAATCACTTGAGAGCCAGTAATAGAAGACTAAGAGATCAAGTAGAGGATTTGGAGCTACAGTTGAGACTCACTCAGGATGAACTAAAAAAAAAAGGTGCATAATGACAAATTATTAAAAAGTCAAAGGCTAAATCAAATGGAAAATGAAGAATAAACCTCATGAAAATTGTGTTTTTAGTTCATATGAATGTTTGGTTTTATGAAACCAGTGGTATTCTGAAGTTTTGTCACATTTTTGGTTTGAATTTTTGAAGAAATCTAGACAAAAATGCTCACTCAACAATTTCGATCGCAAACAGTGCAAAAAGGGTGAAAAGCGCTACGAAACTGCTGTAGCAGCTTTTTTCACCCTTTCTCATAAATATTTGAAGGGAAAAATTGTGGATTATGACCTAAAATTGATAGGGGATTTGTGTTAATTGATAATGAAGACAAATCTAGAATAAAGAAGCCAAAGTTTTGAAGGTAAAAGGGTAAAAATACTGCGTTACGAAAAGCGCTACGAAACTGTGCTGTTTTCGTAGCGCAGGTTTAGTTCTGCTATTTTGGACAACTTAATGGTGGTTTTGGACAGATGGGACTTGGTGAAGTTGTTTCACAGGTGTTACTTCAGTTCCTAAAATTAAATGACCTCGAAGTGATGGGTTCATGATGGTTAAAGTGTCTCAAGAAAACAAAGAATCCTATGCCTAGAAAACAGGGGACAATTTCCTAGTTTAATGGAGATTAGCATTGAGGTCATAAAGAGTTGAGGCTTATCATCTATATTTGAAATTATGGGAATATAGTTGGTGAATGATGTAATATAGTTTAGATAAGGTTTTTATGAGTAGAGTTAAGGAGTTTGAGTCCTATTTGTAATAGGAATGTTCATTAGGTTTGCAGCTGTCATTTTGTAATAAATACCATGTCATATGGTTAGGCAAGGTGTAAAAATGTAGGAATTGGATGTATCTAGCTCAAGATAAGGTTATCCTAAGTTTTAAATGATCTATAAAGATGAAGAAGTCGAAATGCTAAGGGTTGGAAATTTTTAGCAAAAAAGACTGTGTTTATTGTAAGTGACTGGTTTTCAGCTTAATACAAAGTTTTCTACTTAGCCAACTCAAGATTCATAAGGAGTTCTAGTGTGATTTTGTTCTAATGGCATCATTTTACTATTATATTTCAGTGGTGTTTGCTTATGTTACTCATAATTCATCATTGATGCTCTGACTTCCTACATAGACAAACTGATTGTGTGTTTTACAGTTTCACATGTGTATCTCTTCACTAGAACTTTGATATGACTTGAATTCCATGCTAAGGAGATTATTTGGTTTTAATGAAGCTATTTTAACTCCATAAGCCCAATGTTCACTTTCTAATGTGATTTACAACCAATTTCTATCATTTATCTGCTTATTACCCCACATAGGGTTAGCCATCTATATTTATATCAAAAATCATTAACCCTTAAGAGAGCCCTCTTAGGTTGAGGAGGCTAAGACTCAATCAAAATTTGGTTTGAAACAATTACACGAGATTGATTTGATTGGCAACCTATCAGGTCTTATTTTTTGATAAAATTTTGGTGCATCTGCCAGGAGCCTAAAGATTATACTTTCCTGAGATTTTGAAGCTGAACTTCTGAAGGTAGCAGGAGCTCAGAAAAATTTTCGAGGCTGCTTCCACCTTGGTGACTCCATTTAACGTTTATATGATCAAAGGTGGCTTCGAGAAAGAGATACACGAGCAGTAATCCTCACCCAGATCCACCTACTATCGTGGACAATCCAAACACCATTTCAAGAGGCAGTCAAGGCATTTATGAAATATCAACTACTCCATCTCATTCGAAATCCTTGTCCTATGAAATATCAAGAAGTCCTGAAGATAAAAGAGTTGATGATAAAATTCATGAAGTTTTGTTTAGATCAGAAAGTGAAAAAGAGATAACTGAAATTATCTTAGACTTGCATAAGAAAGGAATTGACACCTTAGCTCTAGTAACACAAAAAGACAAAGAATAATTTTGGGAAGCTGTTACTTCTGAGTTGTTGTTGGAAAGAGAGTCTTTAGATAAATTGAAAGATCTTGATCCTTTTGAAGTCATGTTGAAAAGTAAAGTTGGTTTACCTCTTCCAAATTGGAGCTCAATTTTTAGTGGCCCTCAAAGACCAAAAAATCCTCCTCATAGCAGTTTTTCATCTTCTATTTCTGCCATTCCTAAAGCTACTACAGTCCCTCTAACCATGGCTAGAAATCCACCTGTTACATTTTCTAGATATGCCCCTCTTGCTCTTCCAGCTGTCTTACATGACCTCCCTAGTAAATATGCTTCTAGAATCAAAACTTGGGGAAGTGATGATGACATTACAGTAGAAGAAAATGTGGATGAATTTAATGATTTTATAGACAGGGAGGAGGTTTATGATGAAGATGTTAAGTTGAGGTTGTTTGCTCAGAGTTTTACTGGTGAGGTTAGGAAGTGGTATAAAGCTCTTACTCCTATAAGTATTCATAATTGGAATGAATTTGAAGATGTTTTCCTAAGAAAATGGGGAAATAAAACTAATCTAGTACAAGCCCTCACTGAGTATAGTACTTTGAAGAGAGCTGCTAATGAATCTTTCCAAAACTTTTCAAAAAGATTTAATAAGGTGTTAGAATCTATTCCTGATTGTTTGAAACCACCAGAAGCCTTAGCTCAAATGAGGTATGCTGAAGCTTTTGACTATGATTTTTCCATACTATTGAGAGAAAGAGAGTCCACTACACTTGCTGAAATGCAAAGTGATGCAGTGAAGGTGGAGGTTAACTTGATAGTAGCTAAAAAGTCAAAAATGGTTAAGGCTAAGTTGAAAGAAGAAGAGAAACCTTCCTCCTCTACCTCTCAGGATAAGCCGGATTCAATGATGAAAACAATGGAAAAGTTGATGGATAGATTATCCCTTGGGAATACCTCTGCTCCTTCTGCACAACATGAACCTCAATTTAGAAACCCTCAATTTAGGAGACCTTAGAATCAGCAAAGATCAAGGGAGAATAGAAATTAGCAGCCTGATCCTCCAGTGAGACATCCTTTTCAGCAGAATTTGATTGATCAAGAAGATGATCTTGAAGTTCCTGAGGAGTCTATTCATTGTTTTGATGAAGAAATGTCAGGAATATTCTTGAATAAAGAAGAGCTTTATCAATCAGATTAGAGTAATCCTGAAGATGAAACATCAGACTATCTAAAGGGGTATCAACATGCTATTTTTGAGATGCAGAAACAATATAATATCAGAAATATAAATGTGCCTATCATTGCAAAAAAAACACAAAATAAGAAAGATACACTTAAGGTTCCTGACGGCAAGAAGGATGCTCCTAAGGTCGCTGAAGGCAAGAAAGATACACCAGTTGTTCCTCCTATCAAAGAAGCTAAAAAATCTGTTTCTGTTTTCAACCTTGAGAATAAAATTTCTAAGATTAAAATATCAGTCCCTTTTGGTGAGATTCTCAAGGTAGATGAATATAGAAGCAAGATTGTTAAAATGTTAAATTCACAACCAGGAGTTGCTGATATCTTGAACGTATTAGAAGATCATCCAACCATATATTTGGGTCCAACACTAGAAGATGAATAGAATGAGGAGGTCCCTCATTTTTATGTGAGCCTTAGCATTCACGACATGAAATTTCATAATTCTATGTTGGATTCAGGGGCCTCTCACAATCTTATGCCCAAAGTAATCATGGAAAGAATAGGGTTAGAAATAACTAGGCCATATAAAGATTTGTTTTCTTTCGATTCAAAAAGAGTTCAATGCATTGGTTTAATAAAGGATGTTTTTGTGGGTCTAACACAAGTTCCTGCTAAGACTGTGGTCATGGACATTGTAGTAGTAGACATTCCACCAAATTTTGGTATGTTGTTGTCAAGGTCATGGGCAACAAAAATTAAAGGTACAATGCAGATGGATCTTACTTATGCTACCATTCCTATTTTTGGTGAGCAAAGAAGATTGTATCAAGAGACAAGAATGGCATACATGGTGAGTAGTAAAGACAAACCCCAAAATTTTCCAATTTATGCTCTGGATACTAAACTTGGTTCTACTATTCTTTTCAATGAGTTGAATAATGAAGTAGAAGAGGAAAGGAAAGCAGAAAATCAGAGTTCTGAAATTCAGCAAACAGAAGATCAACAAGTCAGCGATAAGGAGGTGGAAGGTTGGTTGTCATTGCATTTTGATGGATCAGCAGGCAGAGAAGGAGCATGAGTAGGGATTTGGGTTAAAAATCCAAAGTGATGAGAGTAATTTCTTTTCCTATAAACTGAACTTTGATTACACGAACAATATGGCTGAATATGAATCCTTGATTTTGGGTCTAGAAGTTTTGAAAATAATGAATGCTCGAAAAATTTCTGTTTTTGGAGACTTAGAATTAGTCATTAAACAGGTTGAAGGTGTTTATCAAACAAAAGATACAAGGATGAGAGCATATAGGAACTTGGTTTTGGAAATGTTAGAAAACTTTCAAGCCTATTCATTCATGGTCAAAACTAGAGAACAAAACTACATTGCTGATTCTCTTGCTGTCTCTGCAAGTATTTTCATCATTCCTATGCATTCCATAGAAAAATATGAGGCTGAGATTCGCCATAGACCAGCTATCCCTGATAATATTACTCAGTGGAAAGTTTTTGAGGATGACCAACAAGAAGAAATTTATTGAGCTGAAACATGAGTTTGAAAATAT
This sequence comes from Pinus albicaulis, assembly GCA_034641835.2. Lineage (NCBI taxonomy): Eukaryota > Viridiplantae > Streptophyta > Pinopsida > Pinales > Pinaceae > Pinus > Pinus albicaulis. The sequence continues at coordinate 1,390,257,454 of CM076572.1, read as the reverse complement.
ACAAGTAGATCAACAAAACATGCTGGTTGAAACTAAAGGGAATTATGAAGTTTTGCAACTAAAGAACAATTCCATACCAAAGGGACTCATACCTCTAGAATTTTTTTTTGATCATAATGATGTTTTCAAATCCCCTAAGATACAAGCTGATGATGAACAAGTTGAGAACTGTAACCTTGGTACAATAACTATGCCCAAAATAATTAAACTTTCAAAGTTTCTTTTAGCTGATATGAAGTTTAAATATGTTGAAATGATGAAGAAATTCATAGATTTCTTTTCTTGGAACTATGCTGATTTGAAAGAATATGACCCCACCATTATTCAGCATACTATTCCCATAAAGGAAAATGAAAAGCCTTTCAAGCAGAAGTTAAGGAGGATCAATCCACTTCTCATGCGATTGATTGAGAAGGAGGTTAAAAAACTCTTTGATGCTAAAATCATTGTCCCAATCATATTTTAAAATTGGCTTGCAAATTTGGTTCCAGTTAGGAAAAAGAGTGGAGAAATCAGAATATGCATTGACTTCAGAAATTTGAATAAAGCCTCCCTGAAGGACAATTATCCTCTCCCAAAGATGGACCAAATTTTTCAAACTATTGTTGGTTCTCAAAGAATGTCTATGCTTTATGGTTTTTCAGGTTATAATCAGATCCTTGTACATCCTGATGATCAGGAAAAAACAACCTTTACTAAACCATGGGGAAGTTTTATGTATGCCTAGATGCCATTTGGTCTCATGAATGCAGGAGCTACCTTTAAGAGGGAAATGGAAATTAAATTTTATGAAGAGAAGGAAAAGATGGTGGTTGTTTATCTTGATGACATAACAATATTCTCAAGGAGGGAATAATATCACTTGAAACACTTGGAAAGAATCATGCTGAAGTGTAGAAGGTTTGGTATCTCTCTAAATCCCACCAAAAGTATTTTTGCTTTAACTTCAGGTAAATTACTTGGATATATCATTTCTAAAGATGGGATTAAGATTGATCCAAATAGGGTCAATTCAATTCAGAAGGTGGATTTGCAAGAAGTAGGAAGGGGATTCAATCTTTCCTTGGAAAGGTACATTTTGTAAGGTGATATATTCATAATTTTGCTGAGATTGTGAAGGACATAAAAAGAATGCTGAAGAAGGGAGTTGATATTAAGTGGATAATAGAAGCAACACACTCATTTGAGGAAATAAAAACGACACTCACATAAGCACTGATATTGATTAGTCCAGATTTCTCAAAGGAATTTCTGATTTTTACTTTTGCATCAAAGAATACTATCTCTGGAGTTCTGCTACAAAAGGGACACCAAGGTATTGAGCGGCCGATTTCTTTATTTAGTAGGACATTAGCCAATTGTAAGCTGAAATATAATATCTTAGAGAATCAGGCCTATGCCTTGGTGAAAGCTATAAAATATTTCAGAATTTATATTCTGCATTCTCATATTGTGGCGTTTGTTCCTAATACTGTTGTGAAAGACATCCTCACTCAAGCCGACCCTAATGGTAAGAGGGGGAAATAGATTTCCAAATTTCTAGAGTATGATATAGAGATTAAGCCAAAAAAATTGGTCAAAGGGAAAGGCTTAGCAAAGCTGATTGCATAGTCAAACTTTGACTGTCTCAACATAAACTTGATTGCAGAAATATCAGAAATTTGAGATGATGAAGAGGAACTAGTTCCTATTGAAGAAAAATACATCACTTCAGATTGGTACAAAGAGGTACACCACAAAGCACCTGCTGATTTAACAAACTCCAAAGCAAGGTTTGTTAAGCTGAAATCCTTGAGATATTTTATATTTGACAGAAATCTGTTTTGGAAGGATACTGATGGAATTTTGCTGAATTGTTTGCTGGAAGAGGAGGCTGATAAAGTAATTGAAGGGTTCCACAAAGGAGATTGTGGAGGTCACCATTATTGGAAGGCGACAGTGAACAAGATTCTGAGAGCAGGGTATTATTGGCCTACAATATTTAAGGATGTCTACAAGAGGGTTGCTGCCTGCTATGAATGCTAGATTTTCGAGGGTAAGAAGAAGGTTGTACCTTTACCTTTGATGCCTATCTATGTAGAAGCGACATTCTAGCAGTGGGGGTTAGATTTATTGGGGATATTCATCCATCATCATCAGGTCAGCATCGTTGGATTCTTACAATGACTGGTTACTTCACCAAATGGATTCAAGAAATCCCAACTAGGAAAGAAAATGATTTTGTGATTATTTCTTTCTTAGAAAATAATATCTTGTCTAGGTTTGGTTGCCCCATGAAGACTATAACTGATAATGCACAGAAATTTAAGTCTAAGAAGCTGATCAATTTCTTTCATCAATATCATATTACTCTTGGGCATTCTATTGCATACTATCCACAAGGAAATGGTCTTGCTGAATCTTCTAACAAGAGCATTGTAAGGATCATTAAAAAGGTGTTGCAGGAAACTAAGAAGGCTTGGAATTTGAAGCTGAAGTATGCCTTATGGGCTGATAGGATATGCACAAAGAGGTCAATTGGAACTTCACCATATGAATTAGTATATGGCGCTGAGGCTATTTTTCCTACATCACTAGGGGTACCTGTCATGAAGCCGATTCAAGGGCTAGAAGAGGAACCAAATGCATTCCAGAGGAGAATTAATCAACTGATAGCTCTGCAAGAGAAGAGGAATGAGGTTTATAACAGAAATCAACAATCTCAAAATAGAATCAAGAGGACATTTGATAAGAAGATCAAGGAAGAAAGTTTTCAAATTCAAGATGAAGTGCTGAAATGGGAAGCCATAATTGAAGAGAAAGGAAAACATGGTAAGTTTTAGAACTTATAGAAAGGTCATTTCAAGATAGCTTCTTTTCATGGAAATAATACTTAAATACTGCAGGAGATGGATGGAAAACCATATGCGGGAGGACCTGTCAATGGCAGGTTTTTGAAGCATTATTCTTCCTAAAATCTGATTGATTATTCATGTCATTGTACATATTCCATTTTATGAGTTTTTCTGCTAATAATGACAAGATAAATCAGCAAGCTTGAGCCCGAGGTGAAGGCCATCAGAGCTTGAGGAGGAAGCTTGAAAATTTCAAAGTTTTTATGTTTTGGTCAAGAAAATGGATAACAGCACTGAAACGACTAGTTCTTAGTGTACCACAGGGGCACACTATCCCAAGTGGAGCCACTGTTATCACTCAATTTTTTTTTCAAAACATCATTATGTCAACTCTGTTTTTGATCATGGTCCCAAAATAGGTTTCAAAGTCATTTTAGGATTTGGTTAAGGGTAGGTCATAGTTTTTATAAGTTTAAAGGTCATCATTGAATTCAAATAAAGTCTTTAGAGGTCCATCCCATGATCAAATACTCAAAATTTACATTTAAAAGTCATTCTATTAATTTTCGGATTAAATTTCTACAATTAGCCAAGAATCCTCCATTTCGTAGCGCCACTAGTTCAAAAAAGAGGTTTTGCGCTATGAAAGTGCTAATACTTTCGTAGCGCAAACTACGAAAAATACACTGTGGGCACTACGAAAGCGCGATTTCTTAACCGTCTTGTCAATTAAGCCAGAATCTGTCAGAATCCGTTAGGAAATGATAGGATAGGGGTATGGTGAGTCAGTTAGAGATTAGATTCAATGTACTTACCTGTCTCACAGTCATCATTGTCATGATAGGGTAAGAATGAGGCATCATTCAGCCATAAGGTGACATTTCAAATTCAAAATCTTGCCTAATTAGGTCATTCTCATTTTCATTTGCCTCCATACAACTGTCTGAGCTCTGAAGCAGTCAAGATAAGCCTGTGGTTGTTCTATACCAAGGCTATCTTCACCATAATCAAGTGATTCTATTCCATATTCTCAAGCGAGACTGTTCATATTTTCAAGCGAGGTTGTTCATATCCTAATCAAGCGAGGCTATTTTATAGATTCAAGAGAAGCTGACAATTTTTTCTAAGAAGCATGGAAAAAGAAAAGAAAGTCCACAGAGGGGGACATTGCTTAAGATATGAGCGTGAAAATGTGAAGGCTATAATTGAATATGAAACAGTTATGAAGTCTTTTAGCAAAGCAGGTTGTCTCGGGTTTTGTGAAAAGCTACAGGGTTGCCACACACAGGTGTCTAAAGAGTTTGCTTTACACTTTAGTGGAAAAACTACCAAAATTGGGATGTTGAATGTACCAGTCACACCTGAGATTATTGCTTCTGTGACAGAAATACCAAGGGACAAGAGACTTGGTTTAAAGGTTTTAAGTTTGACATGTAACCATGCAAGGAATTCATGAAACCTAAGTATCCAGATATGGACCTGAATAATGCAATACCTAGAAGCTGTATCAAAGACACCTATGAAAAGTTGTTGTTCAACATTCAAAGATACTTTACATGTGAAGGCATGTACCATAAGTTTATACTTATCATTTCAAGTTGCTTCTGCATTTCACAGGTATGATATCACTAGATTTTCCCTTTTACTTGCATAGGAGCCTTGCTAAAATGGATGATAAAGAACAAGCCAAATCTGATGGTTGTGAAACATCTTTGTTTCACCATGGTTTGATAAGTTATTTGTTTTGAGTGAGCTTGAGAAAATAAGCAGGAATTGGTCTTCCTTTTTGTTTATGAATGGTTTTGAAATGGAAACCCTAACCCCAGCTAGAAACCCTAAAACTAAAGGAACTCCTTCACCACCAACAACAAAGTCAATTTAGCCTGTGGTTGCAAAATCTTTGTAAAGTTGAAACCAAGGAAACAAGTTGAGAAAAAGACAGAGAAGACAAAAGTGCTTGTTGCAGCAACACCATCACCTGCAAAATAGAGGTTAAAAAGTGTCAAAGAGGCAAAACAAAAACAATTGGCCAGCAAACAGGAAATCAAGAGAGTGACAAGAAGCCAAGCAGTGGCATCAAAGGGAAAAAAAGTTGTTTCAGGTACAGAGGACAGTGTAATGATAAAGGGAAATTTAGGTGACATCCTTCATGCAATTGATATAGAGGAATCACCCAAGCTTATTTCATTGGAGTAGATGAACACAAACAGAAAAAGGTTAAGTCAGCAAAGAAACTTGAATTTGAGGGTGAAAATGCAGCCTTTATCTTTCAAGCAAGGAAAAATTTAACTAGGCATGCTAAGAAGGTTAAGGAAGGTAGCAAGGAGGTCCAAGAAACTATTGAGATAGTCAAAATCCTTGAAGAAATGCTTGATCTCTCATCACCAACGGTGGACCATGCAGCAAACAGAACAATGAAGGAAAAGGAAGAAATGACAGAGTATCAACAACTTGAAGAGAAATTGAGGTTAGTAAATCAAGAGATTTATATGATGAGAAAGAGGGCCAGAAAGCATATTATTGAGAAAACAGAGTTCAAAAGAATGTAGGCAGTATGGGAAGGCCAAACTGGTTCTAGGTCTGAAATTCCAAGAAATGCAAAACAATTTTTTACATGGACAGTTCCAGCTATTAAGGAAGAAAAATTTGTCAGAGTAATCAATACTCACTTGAGAGCCAATAATAGAAGACTAAAATATCAAGTGGAGGATTTGGAGCTGCAACTGAAACTGACTGAGGATGAACTAAAAAAAAAAGGTGCAGAATGGCAAATTATTAAAAATTCAAAGGCTAAATCAAATGGAAAATGAAGAATAAACCTCATGAAAATTGTGTTTTTAGTTCATATGACTATTTTTTTTGATGAAACCAGTGGTATTCTGAAGTTTTGGCACATTTTTGGTTTGAAATTTTGAATAAATCTGGACAAAACTGCTCACTGAGCAGTTTCATAGCGCGAACAGTGCAAAAAGAGTGAAAAGCGTTATGAAACTGCTATAGAAGATTTTTTGGTAGGTCCTTATATTACTAGTATAGTCCCTTATTGTTGTTATTTTAACCCCCTTATTGTTATTTTTGTACCCTTGTAACCCCCATATTGTTATTATTGTGCCCTTACATTATTATTGTTAGGTCGGCTAGGATTACATTGTGGCCCCATGGGCTCCTATATATAGAGAGGAGGTTTTATCATTTGTATCATCCAAGAATTGTTCATTCATGTACTGTATTGGAGGTTACCCCCTTGAAGTGGCTTGTTTCTAAGGTGTTGATATCTCTTTTCTTCTATTTTTGGAGCTGGTTTCACTGATATCAAAGCTTTGGGATTCTAGGGTTTCGCTGCTCCAAACAGGTCATTGTGGAATTTTTGCTATAACCTTTTTTCTATGAAGGTTCAGAAGCTGAAAGTTATATAGTGTGAAGCCAAAAGCATGAGTAACATCTTCGAAAAATTTCAGAGCTTGGTTCAAAATATTTTTAAAGATGATATGTGGAAGTTAGGTCATTTTGTAGGCTCCTGAATTTAACCTAAACATGTCATCGTGGAATTTTTTCTATAACTATTTTTATATGAAGGTTCATAAGCTGAAATTTTTAGAGGGTGAAGCCAAATCCCAAGGAACATCGTTGCAAAATGTCAGATCTTGGTTTGCAAAATTTGTGGAGATATGATCTCTGGAAATTAGGGCTGTTTCAGGATTCTGAATTTCATCTCAAAGAGGTGATCGTGGGAAACTCTTCATAGCTCTCTCTTTGAGCATCAGATTGGAATGCTGTAAAAAGTGGCCACAAGTATGTGGAATACAATTTTCTGTCTATCAATTTCAGAGCCAAAGGAGGAAATAGTGACACATGGAAATTCGTACAAGTTCACTCTACTAAACTAGTCCATAATTAGGTCATTGTGGGATATTGGCCATAACTTGGCCTTGAAAAATCCAAATCAGGTCAGACCTGTGGCATTCAAAATAAGATTCAAAGGAATAATTCAAGGCTCAATCTCATATATTGAAGATCCTAAAGCACAGAGATAATTCAGTTTCAATATCGAGCTCCTAAAAATAAAGAAAAAGGTGTGTATTTTTTTCGAATTAATTAGTTTGAATTTATTCCAAGGGCACATTGAAGAATAAATATCAGTATTGGGTCCTAAAATGCCCCGTAAAAGTAATTCAAAACCCATTAAGCCTTCAGAAGGCTCCACTATGACTCATGAAGACGAAGAAACACAACATGAGATATCAAAATTACAAGAGCAAGTACACCAAATTTCGTTATCGCAAAGAGCAACAAAAAATGAAATGGAAGTTTTGAAGAAAGGCATGGAAACTAAGATGGATGGTTTGAAGAAAGGCATGGAAGCTAAGATGAATGGTTTGGAAGCTAAGATGGATGGCATGGAAGTGGGCATGGAAGCTAAGATGGATGACATGGAAGCTAAGATGGATGAAAAAATGAAAGGCAACTGGAAAACATGAAGAATGATCTAAAAGTAGACATTGAAGGTTTGGAAAAGTTGATACAAGAAATGTTTTCTAGTGGCGAAAATATAGTAGAGGAAAATCATGATGAGAACAAAATAAATGTTAATCATGATTTCATAAACTGTAAGGTTGGATGGAAGAACCACCATATTCCAAAGATGGATATGAGGAAGTTTGATGGAAAGGATCCCGTAACATGGATACTACAAATGGAGCAATATTTTGATCTCAATAATGTGTAAAACACACAAAAGGTATGCATTGCAACTTTACATTTAGAACAAAATACATTTGTATGGTATCGATGGCTTTGCTCCCGTAAAAAAATTGTCACCTGGTCAATTTTTACGGAGGAAATGATAGCACATTATGAGGATACAAAGAGAAACACCTTCTTTAGCCAATTGATAAATCTCAAACAAAAGGGTTTAGTGGCGGAGCACATTGAGGACTTTCAAAAATTGAATGTAAGGGTAACTAATATTCCAGAGGAACACATGATTGATGTATTCATAGGGACTTTAAAGGATAACATCCAATATGAAGTTCGCGTTTGGGAACCAGATTCATTAGAGAAGGCATTCAGGTTGATGCAGGAGCATCAAGGCCATTTTTCATTTGTAAATATGTGATAAAAGGGGGGTGTGACAATTTTAATATTTTATTAATTAATTTGTTATTTTTAATAAAATAGGAGATAATTATGAAAAGTGAGGATTATGTAAATATTATTTTATTAATTAAAAGGATATGAGAGAAATAGATTAGGAGCAAAATTTGGGATTAGGATTTCTATGTATGGGACTTTGTTGAGTCCACACCTAAAATATAGATTTAGTTGAGGATTAGGAGGAGAGATTTTTGGAGTGAATTAAATGCATTATTTATGTATAAATATGAGTGGGTTTTGTGAGGAAAATACACTGAATGGTTGAAGAGAGAGTGAGGGTGTGAGTAGGAAGCAGGTTTCTACTTGCAAGCCTTCGAGCAGTTTGTAAAGGGCCATCGATCTTGAATATCTGGCCAAAATAAGAGTTGTAAGTAATTTTGTTTTGTTGCAGATTATATATGTTTTGGTTGATTGGGAAATTTCTTGTTAGATTTGTAATTGAGAGTTGAATCATGTGCCTTAGCTGAGTCTTCATGAATGATTGAAATCCATAATAAAGAAGTGAAATGATGAATCTGTGGTAAGAGACTTGCTGGCATCGATTTGTGGAAATCGATAACTATTCATGTTAAAACTCAATTTCTGGAAATTTAATGATGTTGGGTGGAATTGAATATAAATAGTGTCAAATATCTGCGTAAATGGTGGCTGTAGTTTTTGTGTTGAACCAGCTCTATAATCGATTGCCATAATCATTATTTGTTAGTGCCAAAGCCATAAGATATAATCCTGTGCATAGCTGAATTCAATTTGTGTGAATATGTTTGAGTTTAAATAATCCTTGTGAGATTACTCTAAACACAAATTAGAGAATCGATATTATCAATGGAGAATTTGGATGCGCTGTTCTGTGTGGATCAATATTATAATTGTTAATTGCAGAAATCGATTAAGTGTGTTGGGTAAATCGATGGGGTTTATATCGGTTCGCAACTTGTTGGAAGTGTTGGACAATGGCAGGTTCAATGGCAACGTGTGCAGTGGAAACAAAAATCCGGTTTGAATTCATTTACTCTGTAGAAGTTTTATGGTGATTTGAATAGTTTTATGTTGAATCGATGGTGCATAAAGGTGTGGAGTGAAAACGCTGATAATGACAACGTTTTTAATAAAACAAATTATGGATCGAAGTGAAGGAGAATGTGTCATGAAGACTAAAGTTGGAATGTTCTGTTAAGCGAATCCAGAGGATGGAGATTGTAAACCAGTGAAGCAGTTTGTCGAAGGCAGAGTAGGTAACGCAGTCTGGGATCGATTGTCAATTGTTTTGATTGTCAGTCGAATTAAAAAATCGTTGTAAGGAAAAGAAATTGATGTGGATGCGTTGAAACAGAGGAATAAGTTGCTGAAGAACACTATGACAATCATCGTTTCTTACAGTATGTTGGATCTGGAGTGAAGCAGATCAAACTCTGCGCTGAAGGTCAAGGACAGAATTACAAATGCTGTTGAATGAAATTGATTTGAAAATCAAACGCAGAGCGGTATATTAATGATTTAATTGCATCACAGAGATGATAAGGGCCGGTCATTCTATTGGCTGGAAAGTTGGAGTAGTTCAAAGAAATGAAAAGTCATCGTGCAACACGATGAGAGCATGCTGAGCGGAATGGCAAAGGTCAATAACATGTTCATGATTGAATTGTTTATAATTTTAAACAGGTAAAGGCGAATAGCAGGGCACACACTGCATATAGGGGCGATATTTTGAGAAATTGCTGAGGACTCGATTGGTGATTAAGTGGGAATGAGAAATTCCGTATGGGGTTGAATCAAATGCTGAAGCGCTGTATTAAAAAGATGTTTTTTATACATGGATTAAACAACAGTCAAAATCCGTTGAGTTTTAACAAGGCGAAAGGCCGATATAATTAATGTCAATCATTCCTATTGGCATTTAGTCTGAATGTGTGAGGTGAGTTTCAATGCTATTTGAAGTGTGGGACTGATGTTGGATTGAGTGTGTTGAGATTACATTTATTTGAAATTTAATCCCATGAAGAGTTTAAATTATTGGGTTTATGGTTTTGAAACATATGATTTAAATGTTTCCGCATTCAAATGATAACTTGTGAATTTTCCAGGAATTGAAAGATAAGCTTCCGCATAATAGTTGAGATTGCCAGTGGGTGAAATTTGTCCTAGATTGAAGTTTTATTGGGCGATTATGATGATGCATTTGTATATGCACCGAATTGGGAAGATTCTGGGGTTTGCAGGCCCTGCCTGCATCACAGGTTGGCAAGAAAAATTGAATGTAAAATTATGGCGACAAGGAAGCCTACCACTCACATATATAAAGATGGAAGTGTTTCTACTCCTAGACTTCCAAAACCTACAAGGTTGACACCACAACAATTGGAAGAAAAAAGAGCAAAAAGGATTTGCTACAGTTGTGATAGAAAATGCACTAAAGGTCATAAGTGTGCTGAGAAGAAATTATTTTACATAGATTGTAAAGAGAGGAAGAAAATGAACAAGAAAATTCAAAAGAAGAGGATATACAGTAGGAAGCAACCTTAGAAGAAGAAGAAATGAGTCCAACCATATCATGTAATGCATTGGCAGGAATTACCACTCCTCAAACTCTCAATATAGAAGGACCTATCAGGAAGAAAAAGGTAATAGTGTTGATTGATTCAGGTAGTACCCATAATTCTATTCATTGTAAGGTAGCCAAGGAATTGAATTGTTTCCTATACCTAGCACTAGAATGTCAAGTGATGGTTGCAAATGGAGGAACTATAAATTGCTCTGGAAAATGAAATAATACCAAGCTATCCATGAGGGAATATGTATTGAATAGTCCAATACTCTCCATCCCAATGGGAGGTGCTGATTTTGTACTAGGAGTGTAATGGTTACAATCTTTGGGGGTTAAAATTTTTTTCGAAAGGAAAGGAAATCGAATTACAGGGTATCACAAGGAAGCCAAGAAAAAAAATAAGCTCTAATGTCATGACAAATCTTCTGAAGAAAGAAAAACGAGGCAGAATTGCAAAATTATGCTCAGTAGAAGTTCCAACATAAAAATCATCTATTTCTCCAGATCTCCAAAGAGTCTTGGACAATCATTCCAAGGTGTTTGATACTCCCAAAGGACTCCCACCTATTCGTGATCATGATCATGCTATTCATTTGATCCCAAGAAGTTTTCCTCCAAACATCTGGCCTTACAGATATCCTTATGTCCAAAAGAGTGAAATTGAACGTATGATTGCAGAAATGTTAGAGGCTAGTATAATTCAACCTATTCAAAGTTCTTTCTCTGCTCCAGTAGTATTGGTGCACAAGAAGGATGGATCATGGCACATGTGTCCAGATTATATGGAGGTCAATAAGCTCACTATTAAAGATAAATTTCCCATTCCCGCGATTGATGAATTATTGGATGAATTACATGGAGAAATTTATTTTACCAAGTTGGATCTTCGTTCAGGATATCATCAAATTAGAATGAAGACTGAAGATGTTCCAAAAACAGCATTTCGAACTCATGAGGGTCATTAAGAATTTTTGTTCATGCCTTTTGGCCTTACCAATGCACCTTCTACATTTCAAGGGTTGATGAATTCCATTTTCAAACCCTTCCTTAGAAAATTTGTGCAAGTATTTTTTGATGATATACTAATCTACAGCAGGTCTTGGAATGATCATGTTCAACATATTGACAGGGTGCTCAAACTATTGGAGGAGAAACAATTATATGCAAAAACATCCAAATGTTTCTTTGGAGTGCAAGAGGTGGAATATCTAGGTCATATTGTATCTCACGAGAGTGTTAAGGTATCTCATGAGGGTGTTAAGGTAGACCCTAAAAAAAATAAAGCCATTAAGGAATGGAAAGTACCCACAACCATAAAGCAGTTGCATGGATTTTTCACGTTAAAAGATTGGTTTGAAACAGTTACACGAGATTGATTTGATTGGCAGCCTATCAAGTTTGATTTTGTGATAACATTTGCCTCAATGCTCCATTTAACCTGCAATGAGGATGTGGAAACCCTAAGAGGTTTCTAGAAACCATAAATACACCATAAATGTCATTTATGTCCAAAGAGGCCATGCAAGGCCCAAGGGACATAATAAATATTTGTAATAAATGAAAGATAACTTAAACATAGCTCCTCAACCAAATCTGAAGTGATTTGCCCCAAAAAAACTAAAAAATATCCTTCAGTGTGTTTTGTTGAATTTTTGCAAGGAGGCAGCTTTAGAGGTCCAATGGTGCAACACATGCACCAGGAAAATGGGTCACCTTGCAGTTGGGTTTTGAAGGCCTTCCCGATGTCGGAATGAGCTCTATGATAGCTTGTTGGAAAGCTTGTCAAGTCTACTTTCCAAAAATTCCCTTGTTTTTATGATTGGATTTCATCTACCTATTCAAAAACTAAAACTCCCAAGGCTGATAAGGGTGCAACATTAGCTCTGAAAACAAGATAGAAAGGTGAAATTTAGGTTGTTTTTGGCACTTTTGGGGGGCCAAAACTGCTCCAAATGATTTGATTTTTTTTTGGATAATGTAATTGACCCGATGAATCCAAAAATTTAAGCCATTTATTATGAATATTCCTCAAAAAATAGCGCAAAACCAAGGGTGCTGCGCCCTTGGACCTCAAAATCAGTGAAAAAACCAAAATTGTCAAAAACTTGCCAAAATTTGAAATTGTCTTCCTCATAGGGTTTGGGAGGCCTGTAGAGAAGCTTTAGCAAGGATTCCAAGATTTGATTGGTCTTATGCCTACTTGAGTGCTTGAATCTGGGCAAGGGATATTTTGAGCTTGGCCCTTGCAATTTGATTTTTCAATGCATAGTGCTTAGCCATCTTTTTCTGTAGGCCAAGGCCCCTTTTTGTCTTCTTCAGCTGCTTGTTTTCATCCTTATAATACTCAATAATATACTTTTCAATGCCAATATTTCTTGTAGGTATCTGATATGAGCATCCTTGCTTTTGAGCAAGATGCTTGTAACCCTCTCCTCATCTTCATTTTTACTATCAAGGTCAATGAAGTCAAATTCTTGTTCAACCTCATGTTGATCTTCTTCTTCTTCCTTCACCTTTTCTTTTCCTTTATCCAGTGTATTAGTGGATGTGGAAGGCATGGCCCCTTGCCTTTTAGAGGCAGCAAACACATTCCTTTCTCCTCTTTGGTATGTTAATGGAAGAGGTTCAATTCTACTCATTTTAGTGCCATATGTCTTGTTTCCATGATTGTGGTCATCTTTGTTTGGCTCATTGACATCTTGGCTCACTTCTTCATTTGTATTATTATCTTCATTTACATCTACCTCCATGTCTTCTTGAGCTCTTTCTTCATTTGTGTCCTCACTGTCAGAGGTGTCATGACTTTTATTGATATCATCTTCTTCATTACATTGGCTGCTAGGTGTACCATCATTAGTATTTTCATCACTGTTTGCCTCCTCACTGATTTCTGTGTTGTTCTTTGCACCACTATGAGTCTCATTGTCTTTGGCCTTGTTCTCTGAACTGGCATCATTATCACTATGAGGCTCACTATTTTCACTGTCTTCATGGCCATTATGACTGCTATGATTACTGCCACTGCCTCCCTCCTTACTGCTGCTTGCCTCATCATCTTCAATATCAACATCACTGCCTTTTTGTTCTTTGGTGTCACTGCTGTTATTAGCATCATCATTGTTTTGAGTTGTTGAATTAGGAATATCCACAGTATGCATTTTTGCATCTACATTTTGGGTCTAGATCAAGACCCATCATCATGACAAATCCTGTCAAAAAGAGAGGAGGTTAGATACAATAAATAAACCAAAGAAGTGCATGAGGTGAGCGTGAACCGACCAACCATAACAAGAAAATGTAATTATTATTTTGTAATTAAATTAAATTATGTTTTTTTATTAATGTAAAGGTTTCATTTTAATTGATATCATCATTGTTATCAATCTTCATGCTTTCTGCCTCATTACTTTCCTCTTTGTCACTTTCTTCATTTGTGTCCATACAACCTTCTGCCTCTTATTCTCCAACATCATCATTTCCCTCTATTTCCATGTTTTCTGTTTTATTTCTAACCTCTGCCTTTTCACTTTCTTTTTCTTCAATGCTTGTTTCATCATTTGTGCCCTCTCCTTCATTAGTATTTTATTGCTCATCATGGTCACTTCCCTCATTGCCTGATGCATTGGGAGAGAGTGAGGAAGGGAGTTTTTCTTGAGGTGAGGATACATGTGTAGATGATGAAGCATGATCACTAGGAGGTGATGGAGGATTAGGGGGAGGAGGGTGATATGATGAGGGAAAATTTTGCTGATGATGGAGTTGTAGATTGGTGAAGAATTCATGGGCAGTGAAAACCTCCCATGGTTTGCCTTTTTGCTCCAACTGATGTAGCACAACCATCTTGATGAGAGAATGGTGAAAGAGGCTCTACATTTTTTGTGGAGGGTCTCTCTTTTGCACAATATAAGACATCTTGTCAATACTCCTGTAGAGGTAGTAGGTTAAATGTAACCTCTTAACCCTAGTAAAGTGCATGAGTAAGCCGATATGATAGGAATATAGCCTAGAGAACCTCCCCTCACATGTGAAGTATTTTATAATGACCCTCATCATGGGTGCATACCTCTCAAGAAAATGTGAAAAAGGAAATATAGATTTTTTGTAGTCTTTGTATCTGGGTTTAAGAAATGGCTCATAGTGGCTTATGTCTAAGTTGGCCTGTTTGAACCAATTTTCACCAATACTAGGTATTCCAGTGGAAATAGAAATGGCATATGAAGACAACTCAAAGTTTACCCCTGCCAAATTTAATTATTTCTCATGTAGGTTAAGAATGAAAAGCCTAGTCAGCTTAGGATGACTTTTTACATGTTGTACCCTTTCAAAAAAGTGAAAACACCCCACATTTTGGAAACATGTGACAGTCATAGGAGAGGCATTAAGCTCCATTGTGTCTTGTGGTTCAAACCTATTAATCCTCCCACCTCTGCGCTGATGCCTCCTTGGCACTTGGCTTCACTCACCACCATCACTGTTACCTTGCCTTGACATCTTGATTACTCCTGCTTTGAAACCAAAACCATAACTCTACTTATGAAATGGTATGGAGAGGTGATGGAATGGTGGAAAAAAGGGCAACTTTTTACAAGTGAGTGAGAGGAATGAGTGAAGGTAGGGTGTATGACTGTGAGTGAGAGGTAAAGGGATACAAACTTGATGACCACCCTGTTGATTTGTAAATAGAAACTCTGCTTGGAAAAACTTAGCCCCTATGTCAAATTTTGAAATGGAAAAGAGTAAGGGAAAGTCATTCTTCTTTTAGTAGGGGACAAAGCTATTTGGCTTGGATGGATGGCTAATTTAAAATGAAATGTAACCACCCCAAATCTACCCCTGTCTTAAGTGCTCTTTCCTTGTTCACAGATGAAGGAGGGTTTAATGACAATTAGCCCATATCCTTAGGGTTTATTTCTTCAACCAAAATGAAAAAACCTTTAAGAGAAGGTGTTGGCTTGTACTTACCCCTTGAAGGTGTTTGAAAACTGTAGGAGGAAGTTTGAGGAAAATTCTGAGTTGATTTGAGTGAAGGAGCTGGTGTGGAGGCCCTTTTAGCCAAGAGCACAACACCTGAACACAGTGTCAGTTTGGGTGGTGTCTGTCGTGCCTTTTCCCCAGGTGCACAACACGTGAACACGGGTTAGGTCGGGTGGAGAAAGTGCTGTGTGCGCAGCGCGTGCACGCAGGTCGGGCGATGGTGTCGGGCCTTTGTGAATGTGCAGCACTGCCAGGCTTGTCGGGGCTCTTTGTGAACACACAACACCAAAACCCTCTCTGCTGGGCCTGTCGATCTTTCCCGGGTGAACTTCTGTGCCGGGCGCGCAGTGCATGCACGATGGGTCGGTCGGGCAAGGCTGCACGCAGATTTTGAACGAGTTGTCGGGCTTGCACGGGTAAACGCGCAACGCACACTTACATGCACACAACGTAAAGCTATTTTGTATAGAAAAAACCTCTAGGAGCACAGCACACGACTCCAGGCGTGCAACACAGGGTGACTTGCCCGTTTTGACTCAAAAAAAAAACTCACATTTTTTATCCTCGACTATTTTTGATCCTTGCAAGTAAATAATGAGTTGAATGAAAAACCAAATGACCCTAAATATGATTTGGGCAATTAAAATTAATCCCAACAAGCCCACTTTCTAATGTTTTTTCCTTTGTCACTTTCATTGACATTTGATTTGACTTTTGCTGCAGGTGGCTAAAGCATTGATTTGGCTTTCTATTGCTTTTCTTACCAGCTCTTTATTATTTTGGTTTGTAGGTGACTTCAAAGGATGAAGTTGGTCTTCTGCTGCTTCCATTGTTCATTTTAACTCAACCATTTACCTCTTCTTACTGACCCTTTTTACATTGTTTGCTCCTGCAGGTGATCAGATGATGAACTTGACCCCTTTTTTAACCTTGGGGGCTTGATATGTTTGCCTTTGATATCTTTGATACTAAAACACAAGGAAATATCATCACAACACTCCTTTGGCATGTATGGTGGAATTTTAAACAATCTTGTGCTTGGCAGGTGACTGAAAACCATAACTTCACCTTTCTCACTAATCTTTCTTTCATGATAAACTCACTTTTGACAAGCACTATGGAATTCAACATCATGTTTGCTACCTTCTCTCTTGGCCACTTCTGATTTTTCAGGTGCCATAACATACTGAATTAGTTTTTTTCTGATATTTTTGAAGTTTGATATATTCAATTACACAACAACAACCTTACAATCACCTTGGGTTTCCATCTTGGAGATCAACACTATGTTTTTATCCCTTGAAACTCAAATCATCTTTAATTTGGCAGGTAGCTAGAAAACCTATAATTTACCTCTTTTAATGAGACTATTCACATCCTTGTTTCTTTGAGGTAGTGAGACCTTTTACCTTGGCAAAGCTTTGGGATGTTTACCCACATTGGCAGCTTTAAAATATTCCCCTACCTGCATAATAAAGTTCAAACTATCTTTTGAAATTTCTTAGGCATGACAAAATCCTTTGATAGGTTTGGGATCTACACACACAGAGACCTCTTTAGAGGCCCTCCTTGCTGTGATCATGGAGTCCAAACCATGGTTTCACCTCCTTTGAACACCTTCTCAAAACCCTAGGTGTCTGGAATGCTTGAGAACAAATATCAATGTTGTCTTCTAAGTTCTCTATAGCCTTTTCAAGTTCATTCTTTTTTGTCCAGTTCACCTCACCTTTTTCCCTTCTCATTTATAATTTCCAAAAGAATTCTTTTCATGTTTGGGTTCTTGGTGTGCCTCCTTTAGGTGATTTTCTGCACTAGATCCTTGCTTGGCACATTGCTGGCCCAATTAGGCCTAGAAACCCTGATTCTTCTTTGAGTACAAACTGCTTCCTCTCTCTTTGCTGTGAATGTATTTATTGAGGAGCAAGCTTCTTACCTTACTAATTCTCTGCTGATATCAGTTTAACACTCCTACATAAATGTCAAAATGCACATTTTCCTTTTGCAGAACTTAAACTTGATAAGGTAGTCCTCCTTGGAGATTTTCTGATCTATTTTGGACAAGAATGTGCTGAGCTTCTTTCACATTTGAGCCAACTTCTAGCACAAGAAAAGCAGTGCTTAAAACACCAAGGGTGACCCTACAACCTATGAAACCGTAATGACCTAGTGGGAGCATTTTTGACTTGGTATGTGATTGAAACTTGGCTTGGGGTCTTCAAGTGAAAAAAAGAGTTTTTTTGGCAATTTGATGTATTGAAGATCCAAAATCCAATGTACTTGATTTATCTACAGAGCCCACAGAGATAATTTGAGACCATCAATGCTTGAGGAACCTGGTGAACATGGGAAGGAACATGCTGTTTGATAATGCTAGATGGAAATTGGAGGGGTGAAGCAAAAGAAAAATAGAGTGCTAATGCTATAGATGGGAAAATAGGATACAGATGAGTGTCATAAGCCCATGGGGGGTTCTTTAGGAGTGGTAGTTTAACCATGGAATTGAAAGATATTAGAATAGTGAAAAATTTGTTTTAAGGATAATGAAGGCAGTGAGATTTATAAAACTCACAATATTCATGAATCTTGTTTTAGGAAATCTAGGACAAATATTTAGTCATCTACAAAATAGAAAAAATTACTGATGACTAACATAGGGCTTAAAGGATTCTCATATAATCCATCAAGGATCCCCTCATTCCATATGTATCTAAATTTGAAACTTCAAAATAAATATATGACAAACTGGTAGAGTTGTATTCTGTAAGAATTGCAGGAGAAGTTATCTCATTAAGACAATAAATATACATGCTGAACATGTCAAAATAAGAAGGTATAACCTCATACTTTATGAGGATATTTAAAATCAGGGATCAAATTCAAGAAATCGGAGAAGTCATGTATGATAAAGAAATGACTACAATAGCACTAAATTCACTACTAGAGGAGTGGGGTAACTTTACTTCAAGTATTTATGGGAATAAAGAAGCTACTCCATTCTAGGAACTATGGTAATTATGCAATATTCAATAATCCAGGCTAAGGGAAAAATTTGATGTGGGAGTAGGTGAGAAAAATCAAGCATATGCTATAATGACAAAAAGAAAGGGAAAATTTGGAAAGTTTTGTCCTTAGAAAAGGAAGAATAACATGGCTAAGATTCAATTCTATGGATTTCAAGAATATGGACATTACAAGAGAGATGGTACTAAGATAGGATGCATCATGGCATCATAGAAGCATTAGAAGTAAGAGATCGTGACATAATCATAGGGAAGCATGAATGATAGTTGAATTAGGTCTATTTAAGGATATATATATCTTGGCAACCTCATTAGAATCATATGTAGTACTTATGGGAAAATGGGAAAAACAAAAGGCCATCTAGTGCAAAATCTCATCGTTCATTAGTTAAAAGGAAACATCTGCTTGGATGAGGATATTCAAGCTCTTATATTAGAATCTTCATTAGAAGGTTCACCAATCAAAAGGAAGCAAGTGTTTCATCAAAAATCCCAACTTGTGGAAAATTCATGGGATAATGGTATGGTGAAAAAATATGTAAAGAGAATTAAGAGATTGGAGTTCTTTCAATCAAGTAAGGTACAAAAGGAAGTTTGGATGAAAAAAAGGAAAATGAGGTAGGTATGCTTGTATTCGATATTGCAGAGTCATGTCATATGGTTGTAGGTAACATGGTTAAATGATCTATCTCGAGAGCATGATCAAAAGAAAGGATCTCGTCCCTTGAAATGATGCTAGAATGCATGGGTCACACATTGTCTAGATGAAATAAACATAACACATTCTCATATGAAATATGAGGTGGTTGAAAAAATTGGGGGAGCTATGACTAGAAGTTCCTAGAAGGAAATGTGTGAAGAAATAAAGGAAGATATCATCAAATATGCAACTATGGAAAATGAAATCAACATCAGAGGACTGAGAGATTTGAGTAGGATATATCCATGAAATATATTAAGACTTTAATGAAGTCATAAAAATAAAGAGACCCTTGAAAATATATATCTTTTGGAGATGTGTCAATGTGTATGCAAGATGTTGACGCGAAATAGAAGATGTCATGAAAAAATAACATCACAAAGGTAACTTTGATTTAATTTTCATTCCTTATTTTTGAATGATATTTGGATGGGCTTATGTAGGGTTTCCAAGGAAAGAGCTATGGATATATTCCACCACTGATGTCCATGTAGTAGGATGAAATATCCTTAAGGAAACATGGCATGAAGAAGGAAACATGGCATGAAGAAAGTCCAAATATGAACTGATGGATCACTTTCCGATGAAAATAACAATGATATGAATAACTCTTGGATGAGATTGTTGGATCATTTGTGCCCTATGAAGAAGCACCAAAACATTAAGACTCCTGAATAAAGAAAATAAGTTCATGACATTGTGAGGAGGAGTTATTAAAGAATCTGGTTGTCCCATAATATCCACCTAAAGAGTTGTTGTAGGTCCCTAATTAAGAGGGAGATTGGAAACAAGTTTCTAACTTGGTATAAACTTGGAAGAAGATTACTAAGATAAGAAGGAGCTTAGGTACATTCCTCCCATAGGAATGAGTACATTGCTTTATTGGAATATATATGTCCTACCTATGTTGAGAGGGAGAGATAGACACATCATTCTTGTCTTCACGCGAGAAGACAAAATGGAGGATTGGGTAAACATCTAGCATCCGATGCTCTTTGAGGACGTGTTAGGGAATCAAAGAAAAGAGTAGTCATAGAGGAACGATATTCTTTGAGTATTGGGAATCCAAGATAAGAATAGTCCTGTTGGAACACACTCTAAGAACCTTGGTGGAGTATGTTCCAAGAGAGACAATGATGAAGGTGCATATACATCATTGGTCTCACCAGCATTGTGCTCGGATATTATGGAGAGATAAAGATATTAGTCAAGGCTTTGCTATGTGATAATGATGGATGCTATGATGCTAAAAATATGGGTTAACAATCCAACTCTTCTTATGAGAATTCTTCAGATTGAGAGTGACCAAGTACCATTATGAATACCTCCCTAGTTATAGGGAGTGTTGAAAAGTGTAACTAGGTTCAATCTTCATAATGACATGTGTAGATCTGATTTTATGTAAATGATGTAAAGAAGAAAATAAAATTATTTTTGTTATGTTTTAATCATGGTTTTCCTAATCAAGGAATTTTATTTGGTTTCCTAATCAAGGAATTTTATTTTAGTTAAGGTTCCCATTGTGCGCCTTTAGGTTTTGTTGGCTCCCTATGATTTTCTAGATTGGAAAGAACAAACACTGCAGGGGCCACATCAGAACCGCTTTGGAATCCTAGGACCTAGCCTTCCTAGATTCAGAGAGGGATCTCTCTATTAAGGTGTTTTTGATTGATTTATCTTTGTGCTCTTTGTTTAAGATTTTAGGCTAGTTATTAAGATCTTGGAACTTGTTTGTTTTGGTTGGATTAAATGATATATTGAAGGATCAATCGTGTGACTGATTGAGAGAATGTTTCAGCTGAACAAATAGACTGTGAGAAAGCATAAATTCATTGGGCAATGGGGTCATAAAAGGATTTAATGGTTCATCAACACTGCAAGGGTTTTCATAGGGCAAGCTAACCATATCAAGTGGATTATTTAGATTAGTTTGTGATATGAAACAATAAGAAGTTGTGAAGGTAGCAAAGATATAGTCAGTTAAGAATCTTATAGCTCTGCTTAGACAAGAAAATCCTTTCAAAGTAACTGTTTGGAGCAAGTCAAAGGGCAGGACAAACCATAATCCTTTTTGGACAAACTTTAATAAGCAAACTTCTAAGACAACAATCCAGTATTTCAATAACTATTTTCAGACAAAGAAAGCATACAATATAACATTAAGAGTGGCTTAATATCAAACAGAAACAATTCTAAATTGCTTTTGACAACTCCTAAAAGACTCTTCAAAGTAATATTTCAAGGCAGTCCAGAGGGCAGGGCATACCTTAAACCTCACTGGTTCAGACTCTAATAAGCACACTTTAAAGAAAGGTTCTAAAAACAATATCTCAAGTCTTACTCAAAGGAACATGGGTTCACCATAATTTCCTTGGTTTTACTCTATTGAATCATTCTCAAAACAAAAAGCTAGATATAACTAGGAGGCAGTTAAGAATTTCCCAATCAGACCTATGCAGAAGAAAACATGAATATAAAGGAAACAGATGGAAATACGTTGCTGAAAAAAGAAAATCCTAATCTAAAACTTTTGCTTCTTTATCAGAGAAAGATGAACATAATGGAAAACATATGAAGGGACAATGGAAATTTAGGAAAAATTCATCATTGATATAGCTCAAGGATCCAATGAACATGCTTGTATTATTGATGATTAAACCAGTTACAATATTCCATGCACAACAGGTCTATGCAACTCAGGGCTTTCTTCAATTCAATCTAGCATTCCTCAATTAGCTCAGCAGCAGAAATCAGTCCAAAAACCATCAAGTAACCAACATTTACAATGAGGCCCATATGCAATATTTATATGAAAAATGAGGAGGTGTTGTTAAGCTAGGGTGTTTAAATGTTATTTATTACAAAGTTAATGACTTTTGACCTTTGAGACCATGCAAGGCCTAGACAAAAATATCTGAAATAGTTACTCTTGTTGGGGTCTCCATAGTTTGCAAGATTGGAAAGTACAAACGCTGCAGAGCCTACATCAAAACCGCTTTGGAATATGAGGATCTAGCCATCCTAGATTCAGAGAGGGATCTCTCTATATATGTGTTTTCAAAGATATGATCTTTGTGCTTGAAGTGTGATTTTAGGCTAGTTATGAAGAACAAGGGTTGTTGTTTGTTTTGGTTGGGAAAGGATATAATGAAGATGAATGAAGTCTTTATGAAGGGTGAAGGTGTAAGTAGGTGAAGGAATGGTTCAGCTGATAAGATAGGCTAGGAGCAGCATCAATCCATTGGGCTATGGAGACATAATAGCGTTTAATTGAAATAGAAAAGTTCAAGAGTGGTCCATGGGGCAAGTCATCTATGTCAAAGGATCTCTTTATGTTGATTTTATGGGATGAAACATTAAAAAGTGGAGTGAGGGAAATCAAACAGATGAAGGAACAAAGAACAACCCAAGATCAGGTAAATACCTTTAACTTAGCCTGCTTTTGGCATGCACTTAAGGAAAGACACAAAGTAAACTAAGATCAGGTAAGTACTTTGAAACTAACCTGCTTTTGATGTACTTTCAAGAGAAAACATTTAAAACACACAGAATAGATTAAGATAAAGTAAAGACTTTTAACTTAGCCTGCTTTCAGCGTATTCTTAAGGGAAATTTTCAAAGCAACTGTTGGAGAAGAAACTAGAGGATAGGGCTAACCATAGACTTCCCTAGTTCAAATTTAATTAGCAGAATTTTCAAGACAACATTTAAGATAAACAAAGAATAGCCTAAGATCAGGTAAGGACTTTGAACCTATCCTGCTTTTGACATACTCTTAGGGAACTTTTCAAAGCAACTGTTGGAGAAAAAACCAGAGGACATGGCTAACCATAGACTTCCCTAGTTCAATATTTAATTAGCAAACTTATCAAGGACATTAAAAAACAACATCTCAAGTTGTACTTAGGAAACATGGGCTTGCCAACACTTCACCGGTTATACTGTATTGAATCATCTTTGAATAAACAATCAGCAGAAAACGTAAAGGATAAAGATTTTCAGTGAGATTTAGGGTACTCCAGAAGTAAATATTAATCTATATTTGTTGTTCTTTATCAGAGAAAAGTGAACAGAATGGAAACAAAAAGAAAATAACAATTTACAGTGAGAAACACATCACCATTGACATAGACTAGGATCCCATAAATCAACTATTTGTATTTGATGTTCAAACTAGTTACAATCTTCAAGTCCAAAGGGCCTCTACAGTTCCAAACTTCTCATCTCAGATTATGTGTCTTCAATTACAAACAGAGCTACAATAGATTCAAAAGCTATTTACATGCAAAAGATATCCAGAGACCAACACCTTCACTGTTTTCTACAGAAGTATTTATAGAAGAATGAGGAGGTCGAGGAGTTCCTAGGGTTTGAGTGTCATTAATTCCATACTAAATGCAACTCCTAGCCTTGAAAACCATGCAACATATAAGGCAGGAATGTTTTTAGTTACAGTTTTGTTTTATTAACTCTGTTTTTTTGCTTTTTGGGCTTAGTGGGTGAAAATATTGACTTTTAGGCACTTTCTTATCTTTACAATAACTTTTACTGACAGTTTGAAATATTTGTTCTGTTTGCAATAACTGTTAGTGGCCTTTTGCCTTAATGTTACTTGACTGAGTATTAACTGTGTACTCTTTTGAGATAAAAAGGCTGTAGGTGTCAATTTGGTAGCTGGGGGATTCAATTAGTCCCTTTGATGTGGCATTCGAGGTTCTTCTGGATCTGTCTTCATTCTCTTTCCTTAAGAACACTGATTTTCTTTAATACCGGGTTTGTGTCTGATTAGGCTTTGAAGCTTTTTCTTTAATCATCCTCGAATTTGTTGATTGTACTTTATCTGTTTAATCTGTGGATTAGGCTTTTGATTTTCGACTTTATGCCTTAATCCCTTTGAACTGTGATTAGAACCTTTAATCCTTCAATTATGCTTTGATTTTTTATCTTCGACACTGATACACTTTAATCAATCGATGCTCACTGCGATTTTGTTGTTTGCAGGTGCGCAGTTGGAGAATTTGGTTGATGGGCCGATAATCATGAATTATCGATCTTAAACATGAAATTAACCTCCTTAAATCCCTTTTAACTTGTATCTAGTGCCACAAGGATCATCATCTTCAGCCCATGCCACTGTAATTAGCCGTGGGAGGGTTTTACCCCTGTAATTCATTAAACCTGCATAAAAAAAAATGAAAGTTATTTAAATCCTGTGAATATTGGTTTGAAAATACTTTGGAGGATTTATGGAGGTGGTCGGAGCTGTGAGGAAGAAGGTATTTGCACCGGAGGACGGGTTTCTATGGAAGAATCATAGAACCAGGGTTTAATTTGAAATATGGCACGAAATGAGAGTTGGCGGTTTCGGGAAAACCATCAGTGGTTTTCGCGCAACGAAATGGGGGTGAGTGGTATTAGTCGGAGGGAACGCGATACCATACAACGATTGACATGTGGATTTCTAAAACCACTTTTATCGCGCGGAAGTTGAGTGGTGCTGGGGAGAGGCAAAAAGTTGCGCGATATTGATTGCTAGCCGTCGGATGATGGGCGACAGATCCGACGGTGTAGATCGCACGCGATGGGATGTAAGATGCATGGGGTATGGATGGTGGGGTCTATGATGACATCAATTGTTTTTTTGCGTAGTGATCGGGTTTATGAAAAGTTAGATCTATCGGGTTATGTCCTGATCGTCGGATCTTCACCACGGACGGTTGAGATTTCAAATATAAAGTGGAGATTTGGAAAAGGAAGAAAGGAAAATAGATGAAAGGGCGGAAGGATGGATGGCTCAATGGCCATTGATCTATGTAGATCAACGGTCGAGATTCGCTCAAGACCAAAACATCGATAATGGGGATTTAAACAGAGGGTAAGGTTATGAGGGGGTTTTTAGGATTTTTAGCACCCGATTGTGGGGCTAAAGACATATGAGGAAAAGGGCTAAAAGTTATAAGCTCTCGGGGGCTTAATACCTTTGTAATGCAAAAGACTGTTTTTTAAGCCAAAAACAAGGGATTTTAAGGCCAAATAAGGGTTTCGGTAGATGAATGAAAGGATTTTTAAACCAAATAAAAGGGAGATATAAGGTTTAACAAAGGATTAAAAATGATTTAGAGGTTTAATGAAGGATGTTTTTGAGGGTTTTTTGAAGGAAACAAGGATGAAAATGGAGATTTTGTGGGAGCGAAATGGAGAGGTGAATGGTCGTAAATGGAGTATTTATAAGCAGTTTTCTTTTGGTAATGAGTAGGTTCTTGAGGGCTTATAGTGAAATAGTAGTGAAGATTAATTCAAAGGATAAAGAATCATCATAAGACTTCAAAGATGATGGATTTTCAAAGGAAATATATCTCTTGAAGGCTTGAAAACAAATTTAGCCACCATTAGGTAGATCAGAATTTATAGGTGGCTGACAGTGGCTCCACTTGGGGAGGACAACTTGCTTTTTAGGTGTCCAGAACCTCAGCTATTAATCTCTGGCCTTTCAGTAAACCAGTGCCTTGATCCATTGGGCAACAATTTTTCTTTCCTTGGCCGACCTTCTTTTGAGCTGATAAGCTTTGCAACAATCTGGAACAATGGAATTCTTTCAAACAACATCTCTACCTACCCAATCCTATTGATTCTAACATTTTTTCTTCTTTCAAAGTGCACTTTGACTGCCAAAATATTTTTTTTTTTCAACATTTTATTCTTTTTGAAAACAGGAAACTAATCTATTTCTACTCTTATTTCTTTCATGAGTTCAGATTAGACTGTTGAACTCATA
Source organism: Pinus albicaulis (assembly GCA_034641835.2). Lineage (NCBI taxonomy): Eukaryota > Viridiplantae > Streptophyta > Pinopsida > Pinales > Pinaceae > Pinus > Pinus albicaulis. The sequence goes on along the minus strand of CM076572.1, from coordinate 1,390,231,452 downwards.
AATCCTCTACCTAAGCTACTATCTATTAGGAATAGACTGTCTGGCAAAATTTTATTCTCTAACTTCTAAAACAGAAATTGAAAACGTAGCCAAACCAGGATTAGACTGTCTGATTTTCTTTGGGTCCATGGCATAAAGACAAGCTGCACACATACTTTATTCTTCAAAAATTTAAAAACAAAATTTTGAAGGCTTAAGATCTGAAAATTTTAAAACATCCTTCATCCTTTGTGACTCAGATTTTGAGCTTTTAGAGTCACCTTCCTTCTTCATTTCAGCTCTAGGTTTAATATTTTTGAGCTGTTCTTTTCTTTTGTCTTGGTTCAGATTTTGAGCATATTAGAACCAATTTACATCAATCTAACGGGTTCAGGTTTTCAGTTTATTTGAACCTTTTTTTTTTCTATCCTAATCTAATCTACTGATAAGCCAATATTTAGCAGTTTGGCAGATCTTCTTCACTTTCCTATCAGTAGAAAAATTGATATCTATCTTATTCATGATTAGGTTGTATGAATAAAATAGCAGTGTTGTTTTTGGTAGTGGCATTTAGGCTTGCACACTTTCATAATTTCTTTTCTTTTTGGTATGGGACTATATATTTCTTGTTTTATTTCTGCCCTCTTTTTCTTTTTCTATTGTTTTTGTCTTTTCTCTTTCTTTAAATTGAAAAAAAGTGTTATATACAATGGATAAAAAGCCTTGAAAGTAAAATATCAGTCAACAAAAATAATGTTTGAGAACCCTGCCATTAACAGGACCTTCAAAGAATTCAGCTCCATCCAATTCTTGTAGAAAGAATGCATTGTTACCAATAGTAGATTAGATGAGATAAGGGCCTTGCCATAAGTTATCAAATTTTCCATCTTTGCCCTTATCTTCTCTTCTTGAATCCCATTTCAAAACTTTATCACCAATTTTGAAATCACTTGCCTTGGTTCTTTTGTCAAACAACTTCTTGATGTTTTCTTGTAGTTGTTGTGCTCTAATGTATACTTCCTCCCTGGTTTTCTGTAAATGTATAGTCTGGTTTTTTCTTCTTGTTACATCATCATCTTCAGACTATCCCTCCTGGATCAGCTTCATGACTGGCACTCCTAAACTGGTTGGAAATATTGTACCAGTTCCATAAAAAAGCTGGTAGGGAGACATTCCAATGGATTTTTTATTGGTCAGTCTGTCTGCCCATAAAGCATGTACTAGCTTTTTATGCCACGACTTCTTGTTATCTTCTAGCAACTTCTTGATAATGTTTACCAGACTTTTATTTGATGATTCTTCCAGCCCATTACCTTGAGGGTAATAAGTTGTGGAATGACCCAATATGATCTGATACTTATGAAAAAATTATACCATCTTTTTAGACCCAAATGCAGCAAAATTATCAGTTATGATCTTTCTAAGACAACCAAATCTAGATAATATATGGTTTTCAAGGAATGACATGATAACTGAATTTGTGGCATTCCTAGATGGGATGGCTTCTATCCACTTGGTAAAATAGTCCATTCCTATGAGGATCCATCTATGTTGGGCAGATGAGGGAGGATGGATTTCCCCAATGAAGTCTAGACCCCACTGTTGAAAAGGAGCTTCAACAATGATTGGTTGCAGAGGTAAGGGTAGCAATTTTCTTTTGCCTTCAAAGATTTGACATTTATGATAGGCAATAATCATCTTATGGACATCTTGGAAGAGAGTGGGCCAGTAATAACCAACTCTAAGGATTTTGTTAGCAGTTGATTTCCAGTAGAGGTGGCCTCTGCATTCTCCTTCATGAAACTCATGTTTGATCTTATCTGCATCATTCTCAGGAAAACATTTAAGCAATAATCCACTAGCATTTTTCCAATATAAAAATTTATCCAAAATGCAGTAATTTACAGCTTTTAACTTTAAAAATCTTGCCTTTGTTTTAGACAAACCAGAAGGAACATTCAGATTGATAAAAACATTCAAAATATCAACATATCAAGATGAATTCAGAAAATAATCTTCAATAATTGGAGTTAAAAACTCCTCCTATTCATCTAATGCATTAAACATGTTTATATCAAGAGCTTGGAAGTTATATTCTGCCATAAGTTTTTCTAGTCCTTGACCCTTTATGAGTTTAGTGGGCTTGATTTCTAAATCATACTCTAAAATTACAGCAATCCACTTTCCTCTTTTTCCATCTGGATCTTGGGTCAATATGTCTTTCACCATTGAATAAGGCACAAATTCTATGATGTGGGAATGTAGAATATAAACTCTGAAGTCTTTTAAGGCTTTGACTAAGGCAAAGGATTGTTTTTCCATTATGTTGTACTTCAGAGGTGCATCTCTTAATGCCTTGCTAAAAAATGCAATGGGATGCTTTTGTCCATTCAAATATTTCTGTAATAGGATAGCAGCCTCTGTGTGTTCTGATGCAAATGAAAAAATAAAGAAATCTTTGGAAAAATAAGGACTAATAAGAACTAGTGTTTTGGTGAGTGCTTGTTTAACCAGTTCAAATGACTTCTTTGATTCTAAGGTCCATTTAACACCTTCTTCCCTTTTAAGCATGTTTGTTATGTTTCTAAGGAGTTCAACTAGATTGGGTATGAACCTTCTCAAGAAATTAATATTTCCAATGAAGGATTGAAGTTCCTTGATATTTTGGGGATGGCTGATTTGCAATATGCCATCAATCCTTTTTGGGTCTATCCTTATCCCTTGCTCTGATATGATATGCCTAAGAAGTTTACCTTCTTGGAGACCAAACAATGTTTTCTTTGGGTTGAAGGACAGTCCAAATTTTCTGCACTTTTCAAAGACTTTTCTCAAGTGTATTAGGTGTTATTCATCTGTTTTTGAATAAACAATTATATCATCTAAGTAAATCACTATGAAGTAACATATTTCTTCTGAAAATTCAATTTCCATGGCTCTTTGAAATGTGGCACCAACATTCATTAAACAAAAAGGAATTTTCAAATACATGAAAGTGCCCCAGGGTGTAGTAAAGGTTGTTTTAAGTTGATCATCAGGATGTACCAAGATTTGATTGTATCCTGAGAAGCCATCTAGTAAAGAAATTATTTTGGAACCAACTACCTTTTGTAGGATATGATCCATTTTGGGTAAAGGGTAGTTGTCCTTTAGTGAGGCTTTCTTTAAGTTTCTAAAATCAATGCAAAGCCTTATCTCTCCCGTTATCTTCCTAACTGATACAAGATTAGACACCCACTCTGAGTATCTAACATGAAAAATAATTCCAGCATCATACATTTTTTTGATTTCTTTCTCTACCAGAAGTAATTGGACATGGTTGATTCTGCGCAATTTCTGTTTAAAAGGTTTCTGGTTTGCTTTGAGGGGTATTTTGTGCTGAATTATTTCTGTATCATAGGACTTTAGATCTTCATAGCTCCATGCAAAAACATCAGAAAATTCTCTAAACAACGCAATATATTTCAGTTTAATGTGATGATCCAGGTGGATATTGGTGGTCACCCGCCTATTCCACTTGGGGCTCCACCATTGTCTATTTCAGTTTTTCAGTTTCGGCACAGTTTACTATTTTTAGCAGTTTTTCGGGTCCTAAACTTCCAGAGTCGTTTTGAGGCCCTAAACGACGTTTTTTGGGAAAATGGAGAGCAACATGGGTCCATGGACCCATGTTGCTCATTCCAAATTTGTAGTCCTCGGATAGATCTTTCTAATGAGGTATGGTACGCGTCAAACGAAGATCGTATGCCAAAGTTACACCCCTGGGAAGTTGAAACACCAATTTACCCAAACGGGGCCCATAGTTTTGGCGCTTCATCTCCTAGGGTTAGGGTTTTGGCTGTTTAGGATTTCCCATTGTTTCTAAATGATAAATAGGCCCTCGAGCCTCATTGTAGCACAGTTCAGAGGCCTGTAGCCGCCACATCTCTTCTCAGAGATAGCTACCAGCGCCCTAGCTAGTTTTATTTCCATTCTGTCTGTAAGCAAATTTCAGTTCTTTGATATTAATGAAATGAAGTGTTATTTCCGCTGCATCTCTGTATTTATGTTTGTATGTTTATTCTGTTGCGTTCCTGCATAAATCCGGATCAGTGGTATCAGAGCGGTCTGCTTTTTCTCGATCCTTCTTTGCATGTCCCCATCGAGGTCGGGGTATAAGGAGCTAGGGCTTGATCTGGTGGAACCTTTGCAAGATCAGCCTCGCAAACCTCGACGGACGCCCATGGGGGACGAAAAGAAAGATGAGGGAGCAGGAGATCCTATCAAAATATTGCTCGAGGAGGCCCTCGAAAAACAACGGAACGCGATGATGGATAACTTTGCTCAGATCCTTCAACGGCTACCCACCGGCGGCGCATCTGCATCCAGCAGCCACTCTGGAGGCGCGACTCCTTTTAAGGTACAAGTAAATTTTGACATTCCCATATTTGAGGGTCAAATAGATGCGGATGCCGTAGATAGATGGTTGAATCTGTTAGAAGTATATTTCTCGGTTCATGACTTTTCAGACCGGGAGAAGATTATTTTTGCACTCCTCAAAGCTACCCCCATGTTAAGGACTGGTGGGAAACCTACTGTGAGAACAAGGACCAGACAGAACCCTCTCTGTTCTCGGCCGTACCAACTTGGAATTCTTTCCGAGACGCCGTCAAGGAACAGTACTATCCTGTGGGGAGCTATGAGGACAAGTACATACAATGGACCACGCTGCGACAACAAAGGGATCAAGATGTGCATGAGCTGACGAATCTGTTCCATACCCTGCGCACAAAGTTGGGTATCAAAGATTCAGAGAAACATCTGGTGCTAAAGTATCGCAGCTGTCTGCATAGATACATTCAGGAGGAAATGGAGTTCCTCGACATCTCCTCGCTTGGTACGGCATACCGATATGCTGCCAAGATTGAGCAGAAATTCAAGCAGAAGAAGCGAGACTTTGGATCTGCAAATCAAAAGCAAGGGAAAGGTGCTTCCAAACCGCAGAACAAAGGACCGAGCCAAGGCATGGTGGCTAAAGACAACTCATCGAAGCCACAAGAAAAGAACAGCACCGCAAAGCCAAAGAAGGACACGGGAAAGTGGTGTGAGTTCCATAAGAGCTCCACTCACAGCACAAGTGAGTGTCGGGCCAAGCAGTCGCTAGTGGCCGAGATGAGGGCTTCTGAGTCAGATGCATGCTCTGACTCTGAATTAGAACCTGAAAAGGCGAATGAAAAAGGGAAACAGATTATTGATGCAGAGCCCAACGCCACTGTTGCCACTGCAAAGATCCAAAAGGAGGAACCGGAAGATCCAGAGGAGGAGGAACGTCTCTTCCACTCCCAGATGTGGGTAAAGGGCTCCCCGGTACGGTTCATTGTCGACAATGGGAGCCAAAAGAACCTCATTTCAGCAGACGCCGTGAAGCGGTTGGGCTTGCCGACCACAGCTCACCCACATCCATACACCATCGGGTGGCTTCACCAAGGACGAGATCTCCGTGTCAGCCGGCAGTGTCGCCTTCCCTATAGCATCAAGCCCTTCAAAGATGAGGTATTATGTGACGTTGCTCCTATTGATGTTTCTGATGTATTATGAGGACAACCATACTTGTGGAAGCGTCATGCTGTGTATGAGTCTCGACCTCGTGCTGTTATTTTTACTTTGGGAAATAAGTTGTACAGGATACCAGAGGTACCACCTCCTGCTGCTATCTCTTTGGTTACTGCAAAACAATGTAGTAAGCTCATTTCCCAAACCAGGAAATTTGTTTTTCTGATGATCCGCCCCCAGGGAAAGAAGAAGACTGTGGCCATGATCTCCAGACAGGGCTCCTCTGCACAACAACAACAAATGGATAAGGTTGTGGAGGAGTACGGGGACATATTCACCTCACCCACAGGGGTTCCTCTGCACTGTCAGGTCAAGCACCCGATTGATCTGACCCCCGGTGCGCCGCTACCTAATGGACCGATCTATCGGTGCTCTATTCTGGAGAATGATGAAATCAAGAGGCAGATTCAAGAGCTGTTGCAGAAAGGTCACATCAGACCAAGTTCATCGCCCTGTGGGAGCCCGATCGTGTTGGTACAGAAGAAGGATGGGACGTGGAGACTTTGTATTGACTATCGGGCGCTGAACAAGATCACTGTCCGGAATAGGTACCCAATCCCACGGATTGATGACCTTCTAGACCAACTCAAAGGTGCAAAATATTTCAGCAAGATCGACCTGAAGTATGGGTATCACCAGGTACCAATTGAACCCTCCAATGTGTGGAAGACTGCCTTCAAAGCCAAGGAAGGCCTTTTCGAATGGCTGGTCATGCCTTTCGGGTTGACGAATGCTCCCGCCACCTTCATGGGGATGATGGATGACATCTTGCGGCCATTCACCAACTCATTTGTAGTGGTGTACTTGGATGACATTCTGATCTTCAGCCAGACTTGGGAAGAGCACCTTCACCACATCCGACAAGTCCTCCAAAAACTGCGGCAACACAAGTTGTGTGCCAATTTGGAGAAGTGCACTTTTGGCATGACCCAGGTTCAATATCTGGGATACATTATTGATGAAAGGGGGTGCATGTGGATCCAGCCAAGATCCAAGTCATTCGGGATTGGCCAGCCCCAACCACTATAACAGAGCTTCGCAGCTTTCTGGGTCTTGCTAATTTCTATCGGAGGTTCGTGTTGGGATTCTCACATATCACTTGGCCCTTGAGTCAAGTCACCAAGGGAGGAGCGAGAGAAATTTTTTTTTGGTCGGAACCTCAACAGAAGGCGTTCACAGAACTGAAAAACCGCCTCTGTTCTGCCCCAGTGCTCACTTTACCAGACTTGCAACAGCCATTTGAGATCGAGACAGATGCCTCCGACTATGCTATTGGGGCAGTTCTTACTCAACAGGGACATCCAGTGGCATATCACAGTGAGACATTGTCTGAGACAGTTCGCAAGTATCCCACCTATGACAAAGAAATGTATTCCATTGTGCAAGCCCGTCGACAATGGAAGCATTACATTTTGGGGAAGGAAACAATCATCCACACAGACCACCGGCCCCTGCAGTTCATACAGACACAAGGGAAGTTGCAGAATGATCGCCATCAGAAGTGGTCCACATATCTCCAACAGTTTCATTTGAACATCAAGTACAAGAAGGGTAGCACCAATAATGTTGCAGACTGCCTCAGCCGACCACCGATCGTGGCGCTCACCACCGTGCTCAACTCTTGTGGGCACGAGACTTCTGATTGGCCGCTTCTCTATGAAAGTGACCCAGAATTCGGCCACACTTACAAGGCACTCTTGGGGGGCACACAAGTTCCAAATTTTCACCTCCAAGATGCACTTTTATGTCACCTGGGACACCTTTGTGTTCCTTCCAGCGAGCGTGCCAAGATGATATGGGAAGCACACTACAGTCGAGTCGCTGGGCATTTCGGGGTCGAGAAAACAGTAGCAATCCTGCAGAAGTATTTCTATTGGCCGAACCTTCGAAAGGATGTCGAGAAGCACATCAGATCCTGCACTGCTTATGCCATTGCCAAACCGACCATCAATAAGCAAGGCCTATATACTCCTCTACCTACCCCTAGCCAACCTTAGGAATCCATCTCCATGGATTACATGTCGGGCCTGCCTTCTACTAAGCAGGGAAATGACTGTGTTTTTGTGGTCGTCGACAGATTCTCGAAGATGGCCATTATGGCGGCCTGCAAGAAGAATATCACAGCAGAAGCCACTACTAAAATATTCTTTGAACGAGTGTGGGTGCACTTTGGGATCCCACAGTCTATCATATCAGATCGGGATAGCAGGTTCCTCAACACATTTTGGTCCAGCCTCTGGTCGATGTTGGATACCAAGCTCACCAAGTCCACAGCTTTCCATCCCCAAACAGATGGCCAGACAGAACACACGGATTTGCACACTGCCACAGGCTGGGTTCAGCATCCACGCACATGGACAGGAGCATCCTATTTACAACATATTATAATTCAGTTTCTGTCAGCTCTGCTGAATTGCCAGCTCTTCAGGTGGGCTTGGGATTCCAAATGCATCATAACCGCCCACGTGAGCTGCCATTTTGGTGTACCGGCCGTCGACCCACGCTCATGTCCGCCCGAAGCTGACAAAGCAAGTAGTCACCTATATTAACGAACACATCCACAATGGTGTTCATGATATATTGACAGAGCTATCATCGTTTATACAAGCAACGCCATGATCAACACCGAGTGCCACACAACTTCCAGGTGGGCGACAAAGTATGGCAACATTTGCAGAAGGAGCGCCTCACTGGACCCCACCGCAAGCTTCGCCCGCTCCGATACGGGCCGTACACCATCAACAAGGCTGTAGGGAACAATGCCTTCAAGCTCAGTATTCCACCATTCCTTGGTCTACACCCAGTCTTCAATGTGGATTGCCTTTGTCCTTACTTCCCACCTCTACTGGACACCTCAGACATTGCAGAACAACTCACACCAACAGAGTTAAATCCAGACTGCATGGAACAGGCCACCACAGATTGTACCATGGACATGCAAATCAAGAACACTCACCAGCAGAAGATCCAACTATATCGGTTTGTCAAAGCTGGCCAACTCCTGCACCAAGGAAAGTGGTTCACCAGGGACCAAGTTCAGCAGAAATTTCCTCATCTCATGGAGTGAAACTTGAATTCACTGTGGACCATTGCTTCGAAGGAGGGAAGAGGAACATCCAGTGTGGACACAGGGTCACCTCGCCTATTCACTCTTGGGGTCCATCGATTGTCTATTTCCACTTTTCTCGCCTTAAAATTACTATTTTTTGCGCTTTTTCTGTCCCAAACTTCCCGAGCTCGTTTGAGGCCCTAAACTATTTTTTGGGAAAACTAGAGAGAAACATGGGTCACAAGGGCCGATGTTGCTCTGTCTAAAATTTTTATTCCTCGAATAGATCTTTCAACGAGGCATGGCACGCGCTTGCAACCGACACCATGCCGTGCTACGCCCCTGGGAAGTTGAAACACCAATTTACCCAAACGGGGCCCATAGTTTTGGCGCTTCATCTCCTAGGGTTAGGGTTTTGGCTGTTTAGGATTTCCTATTGTTTCTAAATAATAAATAGGCCCTCGAGCCTCATTGTAACTCAGTTCAGAGGCCTGTAGCCGCCACATCTCTTCTCAGAGATAGCTACCAGCGCCCTAGCTAGTTTTATTTCCATTCTGTTTGTAAGCAAATTTTAGTTCTTTGATATTAATGAAATGAAGTGTTATTTCCGCTGCATCTCTGTATTTATGGTTATATGTTTATTTTGTTGCGTTCCTGCATAAATCTAGATCATGTGAGCTGGCAATGTTTTTGACAGTTTGATTATTTTGGGTTTTTCCTCACTTCCTATATTGCATTCTTCCACTTCAGTTTTTATTGGTTCCAATTTTGGTCTCTTGGCTACATCATTCAAATCAAATAATTCTTCTAAGGGGACCAGCCCTTTTGGAAAGATTTGGTCTTTAGATTGCAGCACTTGTAAGTCTTCATTTTCTGATTCTGTGCTATTCTCTATTTTATGATTGGGTTCATAGGTTAACAGATTTATTTCAGCAATCTTGGGAGACTTTTCTTCTTCAACAAGTGGGTTTTCTTCAGCAAGATAGTCTTCATCAAAATCTGAATCTGAGTTTGTTGTTTCAAATTCATTTTTTGACTGTAGGAAGTCTTCTATCTATTTATATCCCTCAAAAACTTGCCAGTATTTTTCATTGCTTGGGACAATTGGTCTAAATTTGACTTGAGCGGTGCAGTGCTTGGTTTCATAAGGTGTAAGACAAGTTCTAGCAGCAAAGGCTAAACTATTGGAAAGGACATTTTGGTTTCTTGGGACAAAGATAAGCTGGGATTCATCAAAAGTTCTTAACAGGTCTATGGCATCATCTCTATAGGCTCTAAGTTTGGGATTATTAGCGTTATATTCCCCACTTACTTGCCTAATAATCAACTCTAAATCCCCATAAATTTTTATCCTTTTGGCCCCTAGTTTTTTCAATAAATGAAGGCCTAAAAGGAGAACTTCATACTCAGCTATGTTATTGGTACATTGAAATTTTAATTTGTAGGAATGCCCCTCAACATGATTACTTTCAGTGTTATGTAACCATATGCCTGCTCCTGCATCATTTCTAGTGCAAGACCCATCAAAGTTCATGCTCCAGAGAGGACTGTTTTCAGATTTGAGACTTATTTCACTGTTGTCCTCTCTATTTTCTTTGTCATTTTTTTATTTAATACAAGGTTCTGCACTAAATTTTCGTGTGTTTTGTTCCTCAAGGTTTTCAGTGTTTTGAGGCTGCACTCCTTGATTTTCATGATCTGCGTTATTTATATCACTGTATTGGACCTCAAGACATTTAAGATGTTTTTTGTGAATTTCTAAATCAGCAAACTGTTTTTTAATTTATTCTCTACTTTCCTCTTCACCCATGACTGCAACCATGTTTGAATGTGAAGTGATTACAACATTGGATGTTTTTTCATTGATTAGCTCTCGCTCTTTATGAATATCATCATTAAAAAGGATAAAAGAGTCAAGGTCAGTATGTATGGAGTAAAGAGGAGAGTTTTCCGTTCTTTCTCGGCTACTCACCATATATTTCATGTGTGTTTCCCTATAGAGTGTTCTAGGTTGACTGAAGATAGGGATGGTGGCATAAGTCATATCCATTTGCATTGCGCCTTGTAACTTAGCACCCCATGATCTTGAAAGGAGCATGTCATATTTGGGGGGTATATCATCCACTACAATGTCCATTACTAAAATCTTGGCTCGTATTTGGACTAAGTTAACACACAGATCCTTTATCAGGACAAGGCATCTCACCCTACTTGAATCAAAAGAATATAAATATTTGTAGGGTCTAGTTACCTCTAAACCTAATATTTCCATTATCACCTTAGGCTTGAGGTTGTGTGATGCTCCTGAATCAAGCATGGCATTGTGCAAGATATTGTCATGAATGTTTAAACTAATGTAGAAAGGAGGGGTTGTTCCTTCTTGAAATTTCCCTTCAATTTTTGGTCCAAAAATTAGCTCTGGGGTATCATCATTTAAGTTGATTGTGTCATGAATGTCTTCTAAGTTTAAAGCTTTCAAAATCTGACCTCTATATAAATTTTGAGTGACTAATTCCATAAGTGGAACAAAGATTTTGATCTTGGATATTTCATTCTCTGGGCTGAAGGGAATCTGGTTCTTCAACATGTTTAGTTCAACCTTCTTAGTCACTATTTCATCAGCAAGATCAGCTTTCTGATTTTTGTTATTTACAGTAGTTAGAATGGTTTTTTTAGGAGCATTAGCTGAGGTGCTAGTGCTACTGGGGTTAACACTTTGTTTTTCATTGGATTTAGTGTTTTTCCCTTGGTTTAAATCAGAATTTACAGCTACTATTTTGTGATTTTTAACTGTCTTTCTGGGTATATTTTCACGGCTATTTTTGGAAAATTTATCAGAGGCTTTGTTCTTGGGAGTTTCTTGATTCTTCTTACTTCTGAGGTCATATTGTTTAGGTGACCCTATATTGGAATTTTCAGAGTATTGTTCATAATAATCAGTTTGTGGTTTTCTGTCATCATAAGGTGTATATATACCTTGTTTTCTTTGATAAATGAGATCAGAGTCCTCATTACTTACTCCCAACATATTCATGTTATCATCCTCTGTTTGTTCATTGGTTTCTTCATCCTCATTAACATAATTTTCTTGGAAGGGAGGTCTGATTTGCTGATCATCCTCTCTCTGTCTGTTTTGAGGTTGATTTCTCCTAAAGTTCTGATTTTGATTTTAAGATTGATTTATGTTTTGAGGAGCCGATTGGTTTTCTTTAGATTGTTCTTTCTCAAGTATGCTCATTTTCTTCATCATTTCCTCCATAATTCTTTCCATTTTGGATCTAGATGTGGAGGGTGCACTCTCCTCCCTAAATGATACTTTCTTCTCATTTCTCATCCTAGCTCTTTTCTCAATCATATTTACTTCCACAGCTAGAGCCCCCTTCTGCATGTCTTCTAAAGTCAAGGGGTCTCTTTCTCTTAGCTGATAGGCCATTTCAGGATCAAATCCTTCAGGAAATTTGGCCAAAGCCAAGCCTTGTGAAGGTTTCAAGTCGGGGGTAGGGCATTATAAACACTATCGAACCTAGTGCAATAATTTTGAACACTTTCCCCAGTGTTTCTCTTGAGATTGTTGTAATCTGAAAGTATTTGAAGAGGGATTTTTCTAACTTCCCATTTGTTTAGGAATGACTGATGGAGAGCTTGAAGATCATTAATACTATGAGGGGTTAAGCCTTTAAACCATTTTCTTGATTCTCCCCCTAAGCTTTGAGAAAACAATCTGAGTTTAATAGTTTCATCATCAATCTCATTTATGTCAAAATAGTCATTCATCTTATCCACATGCTGTGAAGCAGTAGTTGTGCCACTGGCATCGTACAATGGTATTTTGGACTGATAGTCTTGTGGCAGTTTGACTAAAGGTAAAGGAAGGACTAGAGGGGCATACCATGTTGCCATGATAGGAGGTTGTGGGAAAAATGGGGGGTTTATAGGTGGAGGATGTAAGATGTGAGGTAGTTGGTGAAATGGAGTGGTTTGAACAATGGGTGTATGGATAACAGAAGTAGATGGATCAGCAAAAAACTGTTGAGCAGATCTTGGATGAGAGAAACCAAAACTATGGATGAAATGGAAATCAAGAGGGATAGTTTCTCTGCTACCAGGATGTTCACCTTTATCTTGGGATGAAGGTGGAGACTCAAAATATATCTGATCTATATCATCAAGTGACCTAGTTCTGAATAGGTTTCTAAAGTCAACTTGTGAGTCTTATAGAGCTGTAAGGTTTTCAGGAAAAAAATTAGCTCTATGGACTGGCCTGATAATAGCTGAAGTTTTAGCCTTAGGAGATTTCCTAAGTATACTTTCTGGGTTATCAACTATCTCAGGAGGGTTTGGTTCAGGATAGGCTCTAGTATGAACTCTTGTAGAAGCCACTATGCTATGTTTTCAGACCCAATGATAAGAAAAGTTTAGCCAAATATGACAATCTTTGTTAGGCTAACTGATCTTTTAACATGACAACTCAATCATTAAAGTTTCCTTAACCTGAGTTTGTATGACGATATGATATAAAAGGGTTTCCTAGTGGAGTCTTTAGGTATATTCAGGATTGTGGAGTCACCAGGTAGAAATTTTTAGCTTTTAGAAGGTAAAATGTTTTATGGTCCACCACCATTAATAAATTTGAATACCAATATGAAATAATTTTGGGTTTTCTGAGTTTTTACAGTCCCGTGGCTTATAAGAGTGTCCTAAATCTATTTCAACACTTAGCTACGATGATGAGACAAAGCAGAGTTCACTCTATGGCTTACTAGCTGATTTCTTCAAGGTTTGATAAGGGTCTGTAAGAATCCTAAGAAGGACTTAGATTTCCACTGATTCAGACAAGTCCTATCATGATTACCAACATGCTTGCTAGTGCTTGAAGAAAGCTATTCATTCTGTACTGAATACTGAGTGTTTTATTTTAAGGATTTTACTCAGACATCCCCAGTATGGTCGCCATTATGTTGGGGTCTCCGTAGTTTGAAATATTGGAAAGTACAAACGCTGCAGAGCCTACATCAAAAACGCTTTGTAATATGAGGATCTAGCCATCCTAGATTCAGAGAGGGATCTCTCTATATATGTGTTTTCAAAGATATGATCTTTGTGCTTGAAGTGTGATTTTAGGCTAGTTATGAAGAACAAGGGTTGTTGTTTGTTTTGGTTGGGCAAGGATATAATGAAGATGAAGGAAGTCTTTATGAAGGGTGAAGGTGTAAGTAGGTGAAGGAATGTTCAGCTGATAAGATAGGCTAGGAGAAGCATCAATCCATTGGGCTATGGAGTCATAATAGGGTTTAATTGAAACAAAAAAGTTCAAGAGTGGTCCATGGGGCAAGTCATCTATGTCAAAGGATCTATTTATGTTGATTTTATGGGATGAAACATTAAAAAGTGGAGTGAGGGAAATCAAATAGATGAAGGAACAAAGAACAACCTAAGATCAAGTAAAGACTTTTAACTTAGCCTGCTTTTGGCATGCACTTAAGGAAAGACACAAAGTAATCTACGATCAGGTAAATAATTTAAAACATTTAAAACACACAGAATAGCCTAAGATCAAGTAAATAATTTTAAATTAGCCTGCTTTCAGCATATTCTTAAGGGAACTTTTCAAAGCAACTGTTGGAGAAGAAACTAGAGGACAAGGCTAACCGTAGACTTACCTAGTTCAACTTTAATTAGCAGAATTTTCAAGACAAAATTTAAGATAAACAAAGAATAGCCTAAGATCAGGTAAGGACTTTGAACCTATCCTGCTTTTGACATACTCTTAGGGAACTTTTCAAAGCAACTGTTGGAGAAGAAACTAGAGGAAAGGGCTAACCATAGACTTCCCTAGTTCAATATTTAATTAGCAAACTTATCAAGGACATTCAAAAACAACATATCAAGTTGTACTCAAGAAACATGGGCTTGCCAAAACTTCACTGGTTATACTCTATTGAATCATCTTTGAATAAAAAATCAGCAAAAAATGTAAAGGATAAATATTTTCATTGAGATTTAGGGTACTCTAGAAGTAAATCCTAATCTATATTTGCTATCTTTTATCAGAGAAAAGTGAACATAATGGAAACAAAAATAAAATAACAATTTACAGTGAGAAACACATCACCATTGACATAGACCAGGATCCCATAAATCAACTATTTGTATTTGATGTTCAAACCAGTTACAATCTTCAAGTCAAAAGGGCCTCTACAGTTCCAAACTTCTCATCTCAGCTTATGTGTCTTCAATTACAAACAGAGCTACAACAGATTCAAAATATATTTACATGCAATAGATATCTAGAGACCAACCCATTCACTGTTTTCTACATAAGTATTTATAGAAGAATGAGGAGATCGAGGAGTTCCTAGGGTTTGAGTGTCATTAATTCCATACTAAATGCAACTCCTAGCCTTGAAAACCATGCAACGTATAAGGCAGGAATGTTTTTAGTTACAACTTTGTTTTATTAACTCTGTTTTTTTCTTTTTGGGCTTAGTGGGTGAAAATATTGACTTTTAGGCACTTTATTATCTTTACAATAACTTTTACTGACAATTTGAAATATTTGTTCTGTTTGCAATAACTATTAGTGGCCTTTTGCCTTAATGTTACTTGACTGAGCATTAACTGTGTACTCTTTTGAGATAAAAAGGCTGTAGGTGTCAATTTGGTATTTGGGGGATTCAATTAGTCCCTTTGATGTGGCATTCGAGGTTCTTTTGGATCTATCTTCATTCTCTTTCCTTAAGAACACTGATTTTCTTTAATACTGGGTTTATGTCTGATTAGGCTTTAAAGCTTTTTCTTTAATCATCTTCGAATTTGTTGACCGTACTTTATCTGTTTAATCTGTGGATTAGGCTTTTTATTTTTGAATTTATGCCTTAATCCCTTTGAAATGTGATTAGAACCTTTAATCCTTCAATTATGCTTTGATTTTTTATCTTCAACACTGATACACTTTAATCAATCAATGCTTACTGTGTTTTTGTTGTTTGTAGGTGTGTAGCTCGAGAATTCGGTTGATGGGCCGATAATCATGAATTATCGATCTTAAACATGAAATTAACCTCCTTAAATCCCTTTTAAATTGTATCTAGGGCCACGAGGATCGTCATCTTCGGCCCATGCCACTGTAATTGGCTGCGAGAGGGTTTTACCCCTGTAACTCACTAAACCTGCATAAAAAAAAACGAAAGTTATTTAAATCCTACGAATATTGGTTTGAAACTGCTTTGGAGGATTTATGGAAGCAGTTGGAGCTGTGAGGAAGAAGGTATTTGCAGTGGAGGACGGGTTTCTATGGCAGAATCATAGAACCAGGGTTTAATTTGAAATATGGCACGAAATGAGAGTTGGTGGTTTTGGGAAAATCATCAGTGGTTTTCGCGCAACAAAATGGGGGTGAGTCGTATTAGTCAGAGGGAACGCGATACCATAAAACGATTGACACGTGGATTTCTAAAACCACTTTTATCGATCGGAAGTTGTGCGGTGCTGGGGAGAGGCCAAAAGTTGTGCGATATTGATCGCTGGTTTTCGGATGATGGGAGGCAGATCCAACGGTGCGGATCGTATGTGATAGGATGTAAGATGCACGGGGTATGGATGGTGGGGTCTATGATAACGTCAATTTTTTTGTCACGTAGTGATCAGGTTTATGAAAATTTAGATCTATCGGGTTATGTCCCGATCATCGGATCTTCACCACAGATGGTTTGTAGAAATTATATACAATATGCATGTATATATCTGGACTCTCCTGATCTCACAATATTTATCTTCTTGCAAAATACAGAATCCTTCCACTATAATTCTTGTGGAAATTTAATCAACAATTGCAAAACACATGAAGCAATAAAAACACACATAACATAGTTGTTTAATGGGAAAGCCTGAAGCTAAAAAACCCAACTATCATATTATGTATATCATGGAGATCATGTAACAATCCTCATAAAAATCTTAGTACCTCAAGCTCTCAGTAAAATACAATCGTCACACACTATCATGAAGAAATCTACAAATCCATGCACTGATTTCTACCTCTTGATAGCCTGTCTCCACTGCGCAATCCAAGATGATTACAAAGACAAATTCAATGTAATCCCACTCTCATTGACTGCGTGATTATCATTGGCAACTCCAATGTATATGTAGATGCAATTCATGCATCACTAATAGTCACAATAGATAGTCTATCTTTCCCTTTCACCTATCTCTCCATTGGTCTCCACTGAAACTTCCATGCACTGTAGTTAACTGATGTATTATTCAGATGATTAATGAGTTATTATTTAGTGAATTAATTAACTAATTAATTCACACCACTCTCACTAGTGTATCAATCAGTTAGACTAGATACAACTAGCTCAACTATGTTTAACTCAGTTAAACTGAACACAACTCCACCAAACTCTGTCACATGAGTTCTAACTGAAGTATCGAAGCAATAGCTCCACTTAACCCTTAGGAATAGCGTAATTCCTTATGTCAGCTCCTGTGCCACATCTGTGCACTTGACTGAAGTGCTCCAAGAGAATAAGTTAATGTTTAGAGTCCAAATATTATTAAGAGTTAATAATATTCGACATGCATATATTTTTAGATCAACACTCTATAAATAGACTTCGCCCAATATTCTAAAAATATAATTTCATCTATTTTTCACATTTGACCAACCATCTACAAATAGCCTCCTGCTACATATAGAATATGCTCACGATGTCTAAAAATAGACATACACCTAAAAATAGCCTGTGTGGGCCCCACCTAGTTTAGGTGATTATTTTCCAACTACGATTAAGGATGATGTTTCAGGATGCCTCCTTCACTATTTCTTGTTGCAATCTTCAACATGGTTGAGATTTCAAATATAAAGTGGAGATTTGGAAAGGGAAGAAAGGAAAATAGATGAAAGGGCGGAAGGATGGATGGCTCAATGGCCGTTGATCTATGTAGATCAACGGTCGAGATTCGCTCAAGACCAAAACGTCGGGAATGGGGATTTAAATAGAGGGTAAGGTTATGACGGGGTTTTTAGGCTTTTTAGCACCTGATTGCGGGGCTAAAGACATATGAGGAAAAGGGCTGAAAGTTATAAGCTCTTGAGGCTTAATACCTATAATGCAAAAGACTGTTTTTTAAGCCAAAAACAAGGGATTTTAAGGCCAAATAAGGGTTTCGGTAGATGAAAGAAAGGATTTTTAAACCAAATAAAAGGGAGATATAAGGTTTAACAGAGGGTTAAAAATGATTTAGAGGTTTAATGAAGGATGTTTTTGAGGGTTTTTTAAAGGAAGCAAGGATGAAAATGGAGATTTTGTGGGAGCGAAATGGAGAGGTGAATGGTGGTAGATGGAGTATTTATAAGCAGTTTTCTCTTGGTAATCAGCAGGTTCTTGAGGGCTTATAGTGAAACATCAGTGAATATTAATTAAAAGGATAAAGAATCATCATAAGACTTCAAAGATGATGGATTTTCAAAGGAAATATATCTCTTGAAGGCTTGAAAACAAATTTAGCCACCATTAGGTATATCAAAATTTATAGGTGGCTAACAACTCTGAATAATAACTTCTGTCTTAACTTCTAAGTTATTTCAGCTGAAATATTTGACTTTTAAGGCTTTTTAATAACTTGGGTAATAACTATTGAGTTTCTTCAAAATATCTCTGACTGAGTAATAATTGTTGAAGTTTTTATGGAAAGAAAAAATGCTGTAGGTGGAAAATTTTGTCCTTGGAGAAGTAATTTCTCCCTTGTTGAGTATTTAGAAGCTGTCTTTGGGTAATCTGCCTTGTTTTGTCATCAATATTCTATATTAGGCCTTTAACCTTGATTTAATTTTAATATTATGTATCACTGTTTTTAATCCTTTATTCTGCCTTATCACTGTTTTTCCCATCTATCTTCATCTTTAAACCTCTGACTCTTTAGCTTTGAACACTAATTTGTTTGTTAGCCCTTTGATCTTCTTGTCTTCATTTCTTCTTTGTCTATATCTTTTCTTAGTATGCATGCAGGGTTTCTTCATGGTATTAGGGTTTATAACCCATTGATGATCATGATTCATCGATGGATTAAACCTTATGGAAGCTCCCCTAGTTCTTTTTCATATGATTTCACCTCTCGGGTCGTCACCCAGAGGTGAAAATTGTCACTTTTTGACTATGGGAGGGTATTTTTGGCCCTTATCTGCGATTAAACCTGCAAAAGCAAACAAAAAATTAACTTGAAACCTGCGGAATGGGGTAAACTGCAATTTTTTGGGTTTCAGGGGCGATTTGCAGAGGAATAGGGGTGTAGGGGAGTGATTTCGGAGGCGAAATCATGAAGAAAGTTGAATGGGGGTGCAAAACTTTGAATTTTGGCGCACAAAGGGAAAAGCGGTTTTGGGAAAACCACTGGGGTTTGTTGCGCTGATTATCGATGGTTTATGGTTTTGGGAGGAGGATACCATTCAATGTTGGACGCATGTCCAAGGCAAAACCACCCTTTTGGCATGGGTAGGGGCTGTTAACCATCGGCATTGGATTCTGCGTGAAACGAAATCCAGACCATTAGATCTCAAAGGGCGAGATCGACGGAGCAGATGGATCCCGAGCATGGGTGTAGGTTGATAGAGGGTAAAGTGGGGTACAGGTGGTAGGTGGTGATTGGGGCGCGAAGTTTTGAGTGGAAGGTAGGGTCGGGTAATGACATGAGAAATTTTGTCGGGTAGCAGTGAACGGGTTAGGAGATGGGGGAGAGGTGTTGAAATAAGGGCCATCGGATCAAGGCCCATGATCTGAGATCAACAGTCGAGAGACGACCTGAAAGAAAATGAAGCAGCTGGGTTTTATACAAGGCACGGGGATTAAAAATAAAAAGGGCCGGGGTAAGGTCAAGGGATAAAGGGGTTAGAAGATAGGTGGGGAACGGTCCCGTGGGGGTAGAGGGGACCATGGGTCGGAAAGGAAAGGGGGCTTAGGGGAATAGCGGTAGGTTATGGTCTAGGGTAATATGAGTAGAAGGGGCTGGGGCTTAAGGCCGAAAAGGGCTTAAGACCTTTCTATATAAAAAAGAGGGTTTTTGCATAAAAACAAAGTTTTTATGTGCTTTTTAAGGGTTCCAATATGTTAGGAAGTTAGGATAAACAATGTAAAAGGGGTTTTTACATTGTCTTAAGGGGTTTTATGAAAGAATGAAGTATGAGGGGGGGGGGGTTTAAGGGTTTTTATAGGGGAAAGAAGAAGGATAAATGAGGGTATCAGTAGAGGGGTAAATGAGGGAATTAGGCCCAAAAAATAGAGTTTCTTTGGAGCAGCAGGGTGAAAATTTGATGAGGCATGAAGATAGGAAGGGCTAGTGAGAAATAATCTGTTAGGATGATGAAGGAAATGAGGCCTCTAAAGATAGTTGATGGTAAAATGATGCTATCTTTAGGTGCTTGTAGAACATCCACAGTCATCTAGTGAAATCTGTAGAATATAGGAGGATAACAATGGCTCCAGATGGGGAGGGAAGCTCCTTTAGGAGGTGTTAAGAACCTCAGAAGACAAATATCAGGAAGAAGTAGACTAGTGCCTTGATTTGCACCTTGACAGATCTCCTTTAACTCGATGATTTATTTCTTTGAAATTGTGATCTGCAACATCTGAATCATAACGTGATTAATTCCAAACTCAACCTCTACCTACCCATCACACTAGTCCTAACATTTTTTTTCTTCTTCTTCTTTGAGTGCATTTGGACTAGAAACTCTTTGACATTTTATTCTTTTGAAAACAGAAATAAACTATCTATTCCTATCCTTATTTCTTCCAAGAGTTCAATTTCAATTGTTGAACTCTTTTATTCTCTACCTAAACTACTTGGCTGTTAAGATTAAACTATTTGGCAGCCTTTATTCTATAATCTAAAATAGAAAATTGAAAATATAACCAAGTTAGGATTAGGCAGTCTGATTTGTTATGAGCAGTAATACTTTGTACAAATCTGCATACAGAACTTATTTTGCAGAACTTTCAACACAAAACTTTGAGGGCTGGAATTTGGAATTTGTTTTTTATCCCTCTCTTCTTTCTTGGCTCAGATTTTGAGCTTTGGAACCAATTTCTAATCTAATCTAGTCTACTGATAAGCCAAGTTTAGATAGTTTGGAAAATCCTCATTCAACAACCTATCAGCAGAAATTTAAAGCATGATCAAAATCAGGATTAGACAGTCTAATTAACCATGGTTGTGGCATTTGGAACAAGCTGGACACAATCATTATTTGCAAAAAAGTAAATCTAGAAAGACAAGGCTATGATGTGTTATTAATCATGCATCCTTATCTATCTCTTTGGTTTTGTTTTGAGCATGTGGAACCAACATTCTTTTCATTCTCCTAATCTATTCTTTTTGACAAGTCAAGTCTGAAATAATCTTGACAATCACTGATTCTACTAACTTATCAACATAAATTTAAAACATGTTCAGCTATGATTAGGCTAGATGACTAAACAATGTATCTTTTGAATCAGCAGTGGCATTTAGACTTGCACACTTTTAGAAGCACTGTTTTTTGGGTATGGGGCTGTACCTTTTCTCTTTCTACCCTCTTTTTCTTTGTTTCTATATTTGTACTTATTTTTTCTCTGATTTTTCTTTAAACCATGTTATATACAATGGATAAAGCTTTAAAATTGCTATCTCAATAGAAATAATGTTTGAGCATCCTGCCATTGACAGGACCTCCAAAAATTCATGTTCCATCCATTTCCTATAAGAAAAATGCACTATTGCCTCTGGCAGAATGGATAATATAGGGACCTTTCCACATATTTTCAAACTTACCATGTTTTCCTTTGTATTTTCTCCTAGAATCCCATTTGAGAACTTTTTCACCAATGTTGAATTCATTTGACTTTGTCCTTCTGTCAAACAGCTTCTTGATGTTTTCTTGCACTTGCTGTGTTCTGTTATAGACCTCTTCTCTTTTTTTATGCAATTTTATGGTCTGATTTATCCTTCTTATCATGTCATTTTCTTCAGACTGTACATCCTGGATCAGCTTCATGACTGACACTCCTAGGCTTGTTGGAAAAATTTCATTTGCTCCATAAACTAGCTGGCAGGGAGACATTCCAATGGATTTTTTGCATGTTAACCTGTCAGCCCATAATGCATGTACTAGCTTGTTATGCCATGACTTTTGATTTCCCTCCAGAAACTTCTTGATGATGTTTATTAGAATTTTGTTTGAGGATTCTGCCAACCCATTACCTTGAGGGTAATAAGATGTGGAATGACCTAATGTAATCTAATATTTGTGGAAAAATTCCACCATCCTTTTGGATCTAAAGGAAACTGCATTGTCTGTGATAATATTTCTAGGACACCCAAATATAGACAAAATATGGTTTTCAAGGAAATTAATGATGACTAGATCAGTGGAAGTTCTAGAAGGGATGGCCTCTATCCATTTTGTAAAGTAATCAGTTGCTGTAAGGAACCATTTATTTTGGGAAGATGAAGAAGGATGGGTTTCCCTAATGAATTCTAGGCCCCATTGTTGAAAAGGAGCTTCAACAGAGATAAGATGCAGAGGTAAGGGTAAGAGTTTTCTTTTGCCTTCAAAGATTTGACACTGGTGACATGAAACTACCAATTTATGAATATCTTGGAAGAGGGTGGGCCAATAGTAACTAGCTCTGAGCATTTTTTTTTACAGCTATCTTCCAATTGAGGTGGCCTCCACATTCCCCTTCATGAAAATCATGTTTTATCTTCTCTGCATCATTATCAGGAAAAAATTTAAGCAATAGACCACTATCATTTTTCCAATATAACCATTTATCTATACTGCAGTAATTTAAAAATTTTAACTTTAAAAATCTTGCCTTTGTTTTAGATAAACCAGGAGGAACATTAAGATAGAAGAGCACATACAAAATATCAACATACAAAAATGAATTTAGCAACACTTCTTCAAAAGGAGGGGCTGTGAATTCTTCTTGTTCTTCTAAAACATCATTCATGTTCATATCTAAGGCTTTGAGGTTTGATTCAACCATAAGTTTTTCAAGCCCTTGTCCTTTTATCAGTTTGGTAGGCCTAATTTCCAAGTCATACTCCAATATCACATCAATCCACTTTCCTCTTTTGCCATCAAGATCTTGTGTCAAAATGTCTTTGACAACTGTGTGTGGGAAAAATGCAATGATGTGTGAGTGTACAATGTAAAATCTGAAGTCTTTCAGGGCTTTAATTAAGGCAAAAGCCTGCTTTTCCATTATGTTGTACTTCAGAGGAGCATCTCTAAAATCTTGCTGAAACATGCAATAGGCTGTTCTTGTCCTTTTATGTTTTTCTGAAGTAGGAAAACAACAACTGTATGTTCTGATGCAAAGGAGAAAATGAGGAAATATTTTTTGAAATCAGGCTAATGAGAACTGGTGTTTGTGTGAGTGCTTGTTTAACCAGTTCAAAGGATTGCTTCGCTTCAATGGTCCATTTAACTCCTGTTTCCCTTTTTAGCATGTTTGTTATGTTTCTAAGGAGTTCAGCTAAGTTTGGTATGAACCTTCTTAAGAAATTAATCTTTTTAATGAAAGATTGTAGTTCTTTGATGTTTCTAGGATGGATGATTTTCAATATGCCTTCAATCCTTTTTGGGTCTATTTTTATTCCTTCTTCAGATATAATATGGCCTAGAAGTTTACCTTCTTGGAGGCCAAATAAAGTTTTCTTGGGGTTTAAGGATAGACCATACTTTATGAATTTTCTCAAAGACTTTTCTTAAGTGAGAAAGGTGCTCTTCATCTATTTTGGAATAGACAGTGATGCCATCTAAATATATCACAATGAAGAAGCCTATCTCTTCTGAAAAAGCAATATCCATGGCTCTTTGGAATGTGGCACCAGCATTAATTAAACCAAAGGGAATTTTCACATACATGAAAGTGCCCTAAGGTGTAGTGAAGGCTGTTTTAAGTTGATCATCAGGATGTACTAACACTTGGTTATATCCTGAAAAGCCATCTAGCAAAAGAAATTCTTTTATAACCTACCACCCTTTGTAAAATATGATCCATTTTGGGCAAGGGGTAGTTATCTTTTAAAGAGGCTTTGTTTATGTTTCTAAAATCTATACAAAGCCTTATTTCTCTTGTTTTCTTCCTCACAGATACAAGATTGGATACCCAGTCTGAGTATCTCACTGGGACTATGATTCCAGCATCATACTTTTTCTTGATTTCCTTCTCAACTAGGGGTAATTGCACAGGGTTTATTCTGCGCAATTTTTGTCTAAAAGGTTTCTGGTATTCTTTGAGGGGTATCTTATGCTGTATTATCTTTGTATAATATGATTTTAGGTCCTCATAACTCCAAGCAAAAACATCAGAAAATTCTCTAAAAAGCTCAAGATATTTCAGTTTTATATGAGCTGGCAGTGTTTTAGATAATTTAATCATTTTGGGATTTTCTTTACTGCCTATATTGCACTCTTCTATTTCAGTTTCAGTGGGTTCCATTTTTAGCCTTTTAGCAACATCATTGAAGTCAAACAATTATTCTAGAGGCACCAATCCCTTTGGCAAGTTATTTGTGTGGGACTGCAGCACTTTAAAATCTTTTTGTTCTAAATTAGTGCTCAGCTTTGCTTTCTGTAGGTGTTCTTTAGTTAACAGATTTATATCAGCAATGTTAGGAGTTTCTTCTTCATAAGATTTTTCCTCAGTAGGATAGTCTTCTTCATACTCTGAGTCTGAATTGGACATTTCAAACCCATTTTGGGAATGTAGGAAATCCTCTATTTGTTTATCTCCTTCAAATACTTGCCAATATTTGATATTATTGGGGACTACTGACCTATATTTAACTTGGATTGTGTATTGTTTTCTCTCATAAGGTTTTTGACATGTACTAGCCGCAAAGGCTAAACCATTGGCAAGAATGTTTTGGTTTCTAGAAACAAAGTTAAGTTCATACTATGTGAATGTTTTTAAAAGGTCAATAGAATTATCTCTATAAGATTGTAATCTTGGATGCTTGGCAGTATATTCTCCATTTACTTATTTAATAATCAATTATGAGTCTCCATGAACAATTATCCTCTTGGCTCCTAGTTTTCTCAATAGTTGTAGTCTTAAGAGGAGAGCTTCATATTCAACTATGTTATTTGTGCATTGAAAGTTTAGCTTGTGTGAATGACCCTCAACATGATTATTTTCTGTGTTATGTACCCATATGCCTGTTCCTGAACTAGTTTGGCTACAAGACCCATCAAAACTCATACTCCAAAGGGGTTCATGTTCAGATTTTTCATTAAAGTCATTTCTGTCCTCTTTGTCCTGTTTGTAATAGCTGCCACTATGTTGTTCTTTAGGGTATGCACTATGTTGAGCTTTGTCTTGTTCCTCATGGTTTCCATTGCATTGAGGATTTTCTATTTGTTTCTCATGATCATCACTATGTTGGTGACTATTTTTCTGCCTAGGATCTTCCTTGTGTTTGCTGTAATTTTCTGAATTAGCAAATTGTATTGGCCTTTTTCCATTCCTCCCTATTTTCCTATTATTAGTTTGTCATCTACTTCTTATTGCTCATTAAGATTTTCATCAGTGTAAATAATGAATGAGTCAAGGTCTGTGTGAATAGAATAAAGTGGGGAGTTGTCTGGTTTTTCTTGACTACTAACCATGTATTTCATGTGTGTTTCCCTATATAGTCTTCTTGGTTGACCAAATACAGGGATGGTTGCATAAGTCATATCCATCTACAGGGTACCTTGGAGTTTAGCACCCCATGACCTTGAAAGGAGCATTCCATATTTAGGAGGTATATCGGCCACTACAATGTCCATCACTAAGCTCTTGGCTGGTATTTGTGCTAAGTTTACACATAGATCTTTGATTAGGCCTAGACATTTAACACTATTGGAATCAAAAGAGTATAAATCTTTGTATGGTCTAGTTATCTCAAGGTCTAGTCTTTCCATTACTACTTTAGGCATAAGGTTTTGGGAAGCTCCTGAGTCAAGCATGGCATTGTGTAGAATCTTATCATGGATGTTTAGACTGACATAAAAGGGAGGTACACCTCCTTCTTGAAATTTTCCTTCTACTTCTCGTCCAAACATAAGTTCAGGTTTGTCATCAGTCACATTAACAGGATCAATTTTTTTCCCTATGTTTAAAGCTCTTAAAAGTTGGGTTTTATATACATCTTGGGTGACTAACTCAGTTAGAGGAACAAGGATCCTGATTTTAGCAATTTCACTCTCTATGCTGAAAGGTATCTGAGTTTTCAACATGTTTAAATCAACCTTCTTAGTCACTGTTTTCTCAACAAAATCAACTTTCTAGTTTTTATTATGGACAACAGTTAAAATGGTTTTACTAGGAGCATTAGCTGAGTTGCTAGTGCTAATTTGGTAATCACCAGGTTTGTCATAATTTTGGGTGCCTTTTCCTTTGTTTTTGTCAGAACTTTCAGACATTGTTTTATTGTTTTCTGTTGTCTTTTTAGGAATGTTTTCAGGATTGTTCCTAGCAGAAATTTCAGAGGTTTTCTTTTTGGGAGTGTCTTGACTCGTTTTACTCCTAAGGTCATATTGTTTGTGTAATTCCATTATAGCATTTTCAAAGCCTTGTTTGCAATCTTCAGATTCTGGGCTTTCTTCATCATAGGGTGTATATATGCCTTGTTCTTCCTCAGTGGGGAAAACAATATCCTCGTTGTTTACTCCCAATAAGTTTATATGATCTCCCTCTGTTTCCTCAGTCACTCCCTCATCTTCATCAGCATAGTTTTGTTGGAAAGGGGGTCTGACTTGCTGATCAGGGCCTCTTTGTCTAATTTGAGGTGGATTCCTTCTAAAGTTTTGGTTCTAATTTTGATTTTGATTTTGAGGAGCTGTTTGCTTTTCTTTAGGATAAACTCTCTCATTCATGTTTATTCTCTCCATCATCCTTTCCATGGTTATAACTAGACTATCAATTTTGGAATCTGATGTGGAGGGTCTAGCTTCATCTTTTTAGGTAACCTTCTCCTCTGTTTTCAATCTAGCCCTTCTAGAATTTAGGTTAGCTTCTACACTTACAGCCCCTTTCTGCATGTCTTCCAATGTGAGGGGTTCTCTCTCCCTTAATTGATAATGCATGTCTGGGTCAAATCCTTCAGGAAAATTTATTAAGGCTAAGCCTTGTGGGGGTTTCATTTGTGGAGGGAGTGCATTATAAACACTATTAAATCTAGTGCAATAATCTTGGACACCCTCTCTAGCATTTCTTTTAAGATCATTGTATTCTGACAGGATTTGAAGGGGGTTTCTCTTGACTTCCGATTTGTTCAAGAATAATTGACGGAAAGCAGGGAGGTCATTGATACTATTAGGGGTTAAGCCTTTGAACCATTTTCTTTCTTCTCCTCATAAGCTTTGAGTAAACATCCTAAGTTTCACAATTTCATCATTTATTTCTTATCTGTCAAAGTAGTCATTCATTCTGTCCACATGTTGTTGAGCTTTGGTAGAACCACTAGCATCATATAATGGAATCTTGGACTGATAGTTCGGTGGCAGAAAAACTAGAGGTAAAGGAAGGAATAAGGGAACATACCATGTTGCCATGATATGAACTTGTGGAAATAGTGGAGGATTAACAAGTGGAGGATTAACAAGTGGAGGAAGGTGGTGGAGTGGAGTGGTTTGGATAATGGGTGTATGTATGGGTGTTGCTAAAGTACTTGGACCAGCTAGGTGATGTTGAGCAGATCTAGGATGACAGAAGCCAAAGTTATGGAGAAAATGGAGATCTGGAGGAGTGGAAGGAGAGGCTTCCCTGCTACTACTTTGTTGTGAGTCTTCAATCTCAAGGTTTATCTGGTCTATACCACTTTGTGACCTAGTTCTAGATAAGCTTGTTATATGAGGTAAGTGAACTTGGGTAGTTTGCAAGTTTATAAGTTTTTTAGGAACTAAACTTGCTCTGTAGATGGGTCTAACAATAGTTGGATTTTTAGGTGTAGGAGACTTCCTAAGAATGCTTTCAGGATTGTCAACTATTGCAGAAGGATTTGGGTCAGGATGGGATCTAGTATGGATTCTTCTAGAAGCCAGGACTTTGGACCCAATAAATCAAAAAGGTAAAAGAGACAGTTGATCCACAAAGTATTCTTAACTGGGTATTATTTAATGTTTTGATGATAGGGTAAGTTTCCCAATGGAGTCAATAGAAATTAGTGGAGTCACCAGGTGGAGGATTTTTACTTGTTTCATAAGACTGGTTGTTGTTCACCATCAACAATCAGGAACCAATCTCGGCTGACACTTGATTCATTATAAATTGATGAGGTTTTCTGAGTTTTGAGTGAATCTTAAATGTTTATTAATCAATATTCCCCAGTGGAGTCGCCACTATGTTGGCTCTCTGTGATTTTCTAGATTGGTAAGAAAAAACACTGCAGGGGCCACATCAGAACTGCTTTAGAATCCTAGGACCTAGCCTTCCTGGATTCAGAGAGGGATCTCTCTATTAAGGTGTTTTTGATTGATTTATCTTTGTGCTCTTTGTTTAAGATTTTAGGCTAGTTATTAAGCTCTTGGAACTTGTTTTTTTTGGTTGGATTAAATGATATATTGAAGGATCAATGGTGTGAATGAATGAGAGAATGTTTCAGCTGAAGAAATAGATTGTGAGAAAGCATAAATTCATTGGGAAATGGGGTCATAAAAGGATTTAATTGTTCATCAACTCTGCAAGGGCTTTCATAAGGCAAGATAAATATATCAAGTGGATTCTTTAGATTAGTTTGTGGTATGAAACAATAAGAATTTGTGAAGGCAACAAAGCTATAGTCAGTTAAGAATCTTCTAGCTCTACTTAGACAAGAAAATCCTTTCAAAGTAACTATTTGGAGCAAGTCAAAGGGCAGGACAAACCATAATCCTCTTTGGAAAAACTTTAATAAGCAAACTTATAAGACAACAATCCAGTAATTCAATAACTACTTTCAGACAAATAAAACATACAAGATAGCAGTGAGAGTGGCCTAAGATCAAACATAAACAATTCTAATCTGCTTTTGACAACTCCTAAAAGACTCTTCAAAGCAATATTTCAAGACAGTCTAGAGGGAAGGGCATACCTGAAACCTCACTGGTATAGACTCTAATAAGCACACTTTAAAGAAAGGTTCTAAAAACAATATCTCAAGTCTTACTCAAAGGAACATGGGTTCACCATAATTTCCTTGGTTTCACTCTATTGAATCATTCTCAAAACAACAAGCTAGATATAACTAGGAGGTAGTTAAGAATATCCTAATCAGACCTATGCAGAAGAAAACATGAATATAAAGGAAACAAACATAAATAGGGTGCTGAAAACAACAAATCCTAATCTAAAACTTCCACTTCTTTATCAGAGAAAAATGAACATAATGGAAAACATAAGAAGGGACAGTGACAATTTAGGAAAACTTCACCATTGATATAGCTCCAGGATCTAGTGAACATGATTGTATTATTGATGATAAAACTAGTTACAATACTCCATGCACAATAGCTCTATGCAACTAAGGGCTTTCTTCAATTCAGTCTAGCATTCCTCAATTAGCTCAACAGCATAGATTAGTCCAAAAACCATCAAGTAACCAACATTTACAATGAGGCTCATATGAAAAATGAGGAGGTGCTGCTAAGCTAGGTTGTTTAAATGTTATTTATTACAGAGTTAATGATTTTTTAACTTTGAGACCATGCAAGGCCCAAGGAAAAAATATCTGAAAGAGTTACTTTGAATAATAACTTCTGTCTTAACTTTTGAGCTGCTTCAAAATATCTCTGTCTGAGTAATAACTGTTGAAGTCTTTATGGAAAGAAAAAAATGCTGTAGGTGGAAAATTTGTCCTTGGAGAAGTATGTTCTACCTTATAACTGTTTTTCCCATCTGTCTTCATCTTTAAACTTTTGACTCTTTAGCTTTGAACACTGCTTAAAGGCTAAATATCTATTTTGTTCTCTAATCTGTTTGTTAGCCCTTTGATCTTCTTGTCTTCATTTCTTCTCTGTCTGTATCTATTCTTCGTATGCATGCAGGGCTTCTTCATGATATTAGGGTTTATAACCCATCAATGATCATGATTCATCAATGGAATAGCCCTTATGGAAGCTCCCATGGTTATTTTTCATATGATTTCACCTCTTAGATCGTCATCCAGAGGTGAAAATTGTCACTTTTTGACTGTCGGAGGGTAGTTTTGGCCTTTATCCACCATTAAACCTGCAAAATCAAACATAAAATTAACTTGAAACTTGCAGAATGGGGTAAAATGTGATTTTTTGGGTTTCAGGGGTGATTTTCAACGGAATAACTGTGCAGGGGAGTTATTTCGGAGGAAAAATCATGAAGAAATTTGAATAGGGGCACAAAACTTTGAATTTTGGCGCACAAAGGGAAAAGCAGTTTTGAAAAAACCACTAGGGTTTGTCGCGCAGATTATCGTCGGTTTATGGTTTTGGGAGGAGGCAACGCGATACCATTCAACGTTGGACATGTTTCTAAGGAAAAACCACCCTTTTAGTATGGGTAGGGGCCATTAACTATTGGCATATAATTTCGCGCGAAACGAAATCCGGACCGTCAGATCTCAGAGAGCAAGATCGATGGTGCAGATGGAGCACGAGGATGGGTGCCAGTTGACGGAGGGGAAAGTGGGGTACAGGTGGTAGGCAGTGATTAGGGCGCAGAGTTTTGAGTGGAAGGTGGGGTCAAGTGACGACGTGAGAAATTTCCTCGAGTAGCGGGGAACGAGTTAGGAGATGGGGGAGGGGTGGTGAAATAAGGGCCGTCGGATCAGGGCCCATGATCCAAGATCAATGGTCGAGAGACGAACTGAAGAAAATGAAGCAGAGGGGTTTTATACAAGGCACATGGATTAAAAATAAAAAGGGGTGGGGTAAGGTCAAGGGATAAAGGGGTTAGAAGATAGGCGGGGAATGGTCTCGTGGGGGTAGAGGGGAACATGGGTCAGAAAGGAAAGGGGGCTTAGGGGAATAGCGGTAGGTTATGGTCTAGGGTCATATGAGTAGAAGGGGCTTGGGCTTAAGGCCAAAAAGGGCTTAAGACCTTTGTATATAAAAAAGAGGGTTTTCGCATAAAAACAAAGTTTTTATGTGCTTTTTAAGGGTTCCAATAGGTTAGGAAGTTAAGATAAACAATGTAAAAGGGGTTTTTACATTGTCTTAAAGGTTTTTACGAAAGAATGAAGTATGAGGGGGGGGAGGGTGTTTGAGGGTTTTTTAGAGGGGAAAGAAGAAGGATAAATGAGGGTATCAGTAGAGGGGTAAATGAGGGAATTAGGCCCAAAAAATAGAGTTTCTTTGTAGCAGCAGGGTGAAAATTTGATGAGGCATGAAGATAGGAAGGGCTAGTGAGAAATAATCAGTTTTTAGGATGACGAAGGAAATGAGGCCTCTAAAGATAGCTGATGGTCAAATGATGATATCTTTAGGTGCTTGTAGAACATCCACAGTCATCTAGTGAAATCTGTAGAATATATGAGGATAACAGGTTTGTCATCAAGTCATAAAAGTCTATTGAGTCAATGTCATGAATGGAAGACCCTTCTTGGGAATGTTACATATTTATGTGAGTCATTAAAAAGAGTCAAAGAGACCATCCAAGACCAATATCAAGCATCTCCATAAAGTAAAACTTAAATTAAATAATAAATTTCTCCACATCAAATTTCGGCCCACGAAACTAGCAAGTCATCTTATTTCTCATGGGAAAACCACTATAAATAGGCATCTCGACCATAATTTGGAACTTAGAATTTTGGTCTAGGAGCAGTATGCAACAAGAAGTGCGAGAATCACTAGGGAAGGAGCCTCATAACCAACAAAGAGGAGAAAATATAGAGCGAATTATTTGGCATTATTTTTGGGTATTTTTTGGGTTAAGTACACTCCACACATGTGAGGATCTGCTGCTACCTATTGCAGAAAGGGAAGGTGTATTTCAGTTATTATAAGAAGGAAAATTTGGGAAAAAATCAAGTGAATCCTTAAGTCGAGTTGAGGAAGGATAGTATCCATCTCAAGCGAATAAGATTGAAGGTTAGAATATCTTAAGTACCGAATCTAGGGATTCCAAATAAGGATTGAAAAAGTGCAGATCTGAGTCAAGGAACGAAATATGAAGGTTAGACGAAGAAATGGAAGAAGGAAGGATTTTGAATACCATTGACTCAAGGAAGAAGAAGTTTAATGAGGAATCCTTCTGTATTTGTCTTGGAGGGGTCATTGTTTCAAGGGTCTTGGTTTTGGTATTCATCAATTGGAGTCTCTATAAGAATAAGAATTTTTTTGAGTTTTCCTCTTAAGTGGGAGAGGTTTTGGCCATAGATGATAGCCTACATTATGTGTATCTTGTCTCTTTATTTTTTATGCATTGATAGTTTTTTGAAGAATAATAACATCATAATAATCTAAGTAAAGAGAAGATCTTAATCTAAAGAAGCAAAAAAATTCACAAACAATTATCATTATAGAGAAATCACCTAATCTTGATGCCCTAGATTTATCAACACAGAAAAGGTATGGAAACAATTATCATTAGTAGAGGGCATAACTGAAACTTAGAGAAAGGAAACAAAACTAGTGGCTCACACTTGAGAAAGACATGAATTCGCCTGCTTTGATACCATGTTAAACACTCACATAAATGAATAGACATAATTCAAATAATTCATAAGATACTTATAATTCACAAATATATACATATAAATACACGTTTTCTAACCCCTGGTTTCATATTCCAAGTGGTATCTTGGACTCCAATGACTGTTCACATTCCACATCATAAACCTTAGTGGATTAGGTGTCCAACAAGTGGTAACCAAATCTCAAGTCTATCTTAGCCTAAGACTGTTACACCCCTTACCTCATCAAATAAATAATCAATTCTAGGTAATGTATATTTATTTTTGATTGTAAACTTATTCAACTATCTATAATCAATACATAACCTAAGAGTACCATCCCTCTTCTTTACAAAAAGTATTAGTTCTACTGAAGGTGAGACACTTATTCTGATATATCCCTCGTACAAAAATTCTTGCAATTACATACTATAAGGTGTCTTTGACAATGGTGTTTCCACAAGTACCAATTCAATAATAAAATCAATGTATCTTTTTGGTGGTAACCTGGGAATTTCATTCAAGAAAACATCTTTGAGTTCCTGCACCACTGTAAGGTTATCCAAAGTATTTACTTTGCTTTCCCGTGTTAAATTTTCCACCCATATTGCACACAATTTATACCTCTTACTTTCATATCTTTTTAATTGCAAGAATGATATATGTATTGTTGAGATTGGTATGGGTATAACTCTAATGGCCCATTCTAATCCTTCATCATAGGTACAAGTAATAGTCTTTTCCAAACAGTTAATAAGTGCTTTATGCTTTTCTAGCCAATCCATACCCACCAACACATCATATGATCATATAGGTACAATATTCAATTTCATTTATTTTTTCAGCCCATTGAAATTGATAGGATAATCCCTAACCAAAATGGAAATCTTCCCTTTAGTACTAGTTTCTAGTTGTACTAGCTGAGCGTTTTTATGTTTTTCCATTTTTAAACTTATGATTTGTCCATTAATTTTAGACTAACATAACTTAAAATAGATCTTGGGTATATTATAATTGACACAAATTGGTTCATAATATTACCTTCTATCTCAATCATAGTGGATTGATGTTCAACTTGTTGATCCTCCAAAGCTACATTAACTATGGAGATACTCCTATCTAGATCATTTACTGTGGAAGCTTCTTGTACACTGTGTAAAGCTTGATTACACTTAAAATTACATGTGAAATTTTGAAGTAGATGAATCTCTCCACAACCCCAACACTTCAAGGGTTCTATTTTGTCAAACCAGGAGGTAACTCCTCAAAACTAGAATATGTATTAGCTGAAGAATGTACATGCTTATATAGATGGGAGGTGAGGCTATTGGGATTCATCTCCCAATGACTCTTGGCCTTCCTTATTTCCTAATAATAAATAATATACAAAAATACATATGCACACCCATCCATAGGATTAGGTGTCAACATTCCCCCCTTTAATCCGAAGGGATGTTGGTGAGTCCAAGCATCGATCTGAACTTTTCAAACTTTTCTCTTCTAAGTGCTTTGGTGAAGATGTCAGCAGTTTGCTCATTTGTGGAACAATGATGTAGATGGATGGTTTTGGCCTGAACATGATGTCGAATGAGATGGTACTTTGTATTGATGTGTTTTGTTCGATCATGGAACTTTGGGTTCTTGGCCAACTTTATTGCAGAAGTGTTGTCGATCATGAGTGAAGTGGAATACATTTGTTTCATCTGCAAATCTTCCAGGATTTTCCGGAGCCACACAATTTCCTTTGTTGCTTCAGCTGCTGCCACATATTCTGCCTCGGTCGTGGAATCTGTTGGAACTGACTGTTTGCGTGATCTCCATGAGACAACTCCTGATCCAAGACTCATGGTGTAACCCGTAGTAGACACCCCTGTTTCTTTGTCACCATCAAAGTCTGAATCAGAGTATCCGATCAAGCTGAAGTCGCCTACCTTTGTATATTTGAGTCCAAAGTCTTGAGTCCCCTTCAAGTACCTTAGCACTCTTTTTGCAGCAGACCAATGTCCTTCACAAGGTTTTTGCATGAACCTTGAGAGGATTCCAACAGAAAATGAAATGTCAGGTCTGGTGGTGGTCAGATAGATAAGACTTCCTACAAGCTGTCTATACTTAGTCGCATCCTCAAATTCCTTCCCTTCAATAGATGTAAGCTTCAAGTTTTGTTTCATTGGAGTGCTTAAGGGTTTACAGTCATCCATGCCAAATTTGTTCAAGAGATCTCCAATGTACTTCTTTTGAGAAAGAAATATGAATTTAGGATGTTGAATTACTTCAATACCCAAATAGTAATGGACATGACCCAAATCAGTCATTTCAAAACCTTTCTTCAACTCTTTCTTCATGGATGCAATATAGCTCTCATTGTTTCCTGTTATCAAAAGATCATCTACATATACCACACGATATACAACTGTTTTTCCAACTTTCTTAACAAACAAAGTTGCATCATCAAG
Organism: Pinus albicaulis; assembly: GCA_034641835.2. Taxonomy (NCBI): domain Eukaryota; kingdom Viridiplantae; phylum Streptophyta; class Pinopsida; order Pinales; family Pinaceae; genus Pinus; species Pinus albicaulis. The sequence goes on along the minus strand of CM076572.1, from coordinate 1,390,196,715 downwards.
ATCAAAGTGTTTGAAATCAAGTTTCAGAAGATGCTCGGTCAACTTCTCATACCAGTCTCGTGGTGCTTGCTTGAGGCCATACAAGGATTTTACAAGTTTGCAAACTTTGTGTTCTTGACCCTTTATCACGAATCCTTCTGGCTGGGACATATAAACTTTCTCCTTCAGATCTCCATTCAAGAAGGTTGTTTTTACATCCATCTGATGGACTTTCCATCCACTCTGAGCTGCTAAGGCAAAGAGAGTCCGGATGGTGGTCCATTTTGCTGTGGGAGCAAAAGTTTCTTCATAATCGACTCCTTCTTTCTGTGCAAATCCTTTTGCCACAAGCCTGGCCTTGTGCTTGTCAAGTGAGCCGTCTGCTTTGTACTTGTTCTTGTAGACCCACTTACAGCCAATTGGTTTCGTTCCCAAAGGCGGATCAACCAGCTTCCAAGTGCCATTCTTTATGAAGGCATCATACTCCTTCTGCATCGCTTCTTTCCATTCATCATGAGAAGCGGCTTCTTTGAAGGAAGTTGGTTCATGATCTGTAGACAAACTCAATTCACAGTTATAAGAAATATCCATATCAACAGGGGAATAGCACTATTCACATCACCTTCATTTTCTTGATAAACTTTCACCTCGTTTTTTCCAACTCACCAGATGTGAATATCTTCCAGTTGTTCTCACGTTCATTTGGAGGACCTTTCCAGATGGCTCGGTCGTCACTTGACCGAGTTGGGATTGGATTCGCGCATCTGACCCTCCCAATCTCTGTCGACTCACATCACATCATCCAATGTATTATCCGTGGTTGTTTCTTCATGTGGGGGAGAGAGTGCTTCAGGACATGATTCCACAGTTTGATTCAATATCGGAATCCCCCCTTCAAGATGTGGAATCTCATTATCAAATTCTTGGAAAGACTTTGCATGTGTGAATCTATCCAGGCGATCAAGTTGCCGCTCAAAAACCTTGTCACTCTTGGAAGACTCAAGGAATATGACATCTCTTGCTATTACAAACTTCTTATTTGCTTCATCATAGAGACGATATCCTTTGGAGGTATTGGAGTACCCCAAGAAGATACATTTTTGACTTATAGCACCAAGTTTGTTCCTTTGACCCTTGGGTATCAAGGCATAACAGGTGGACCCAAAGACCTTGAAATGCTTTACCGAAGGAATGTGGCCATGCCACATTTCAAAAGGATTTTTGTTTCTAATTGAACTTGAAGGACACCTATTCTTTATGTAAACAGCACATAGAACTGCATCAGCCCAAAACATCAATTTCACATTCTTGAAAAATAACATGGATCAGACCATATTTAAAATAGTTCTGTTCATTCTTTCAGCTACACCGTTCTGTTGTGGATTATATGGCACAGTTGTTTGATGTTTGATTCCATGTTGATGAAGATAATTTTCAAATTCGTTTGAAGTGTATTCTTTTCCATTATCAGTACGTAGAGAGCCAATATGTGTTTGTGCTTCATTTTCAATCCATGCATGAAAATTCTTAAAAGTTTGAAAAGCATCAGACTTATTCTTCAGTAAGTAAATCCAACACATTCTGGTGTAGTCATCAATGAATGTCATCATGTATTTGTTTCCATTTGCAGAAGCAATAGGCATAGGGCCACATAAATCTGAATGAACAAGTTCAAGTTTCCTATGTGCTCTTGAGTGTGAATCATGAAATGGTTGTTTGCTATGCTTTCCTAGAATACATGCATCACATTCCTTAGGTTTTCTAGGAATTGTAGGCAGTCCATCAACACCATTTTTCTTCAACAAACGAAGGCTGTCATAATTTAAGTGTCCAAATCTAGCATGCCATAAAAGACTTGATGGAAATGTACCTTCATCATGATATGAAATGAATGCAAAGTTTTGAGCATGAGCAGATGAACCTTTCAACTTCAAGAGTCTCCCTTCTTCTATTCCCTCCATGACAAGTGAGTGATCTGATGCTGATCTAACCTCTGCCTTGCCATCGTTCGTTGAACCGAGGTTCTTGTCGCCGTATTTCGACTGTGACAACAAGCTTTCTTCAACCTCGGAGGTATAGAACCCCGTGCGATATACATCAGAAGACCGTGCGGGCTTAAGTTCTGATCGTGCTGCTCGATGGCTTGAGTTTGGATTTATCTGCGAAATATACTGCTCCATCAACTTTGTCAGTGAAATCTTCAAAAAAATCTTTTCTAAATGTCATGTGACATGTTGCTCCTGAATCTAGCAACCAATCATCTCTCCATGAAGTAAATGAAACATCAAATAGGTTTTTAGTTACTCCATTGTTACAATGTGCTAGAACAGAATGAGCTAATTCAGCTGGTTTACCTTTGTCTTTGTCATCAATTTTACCTCTGTCTTGATTTGTTTGCTGCTGAGCTTTAGATTGTCTGCCCCCCTTTTCTCTGAAGTTTCTTCTTCGTCTTCTGCCTTCTCTTCCTCTGGATGGACCTGAAGCGTGTCTATTTTCTCTCTGTGCCAAGTAGGCAGCCTCTTTAGAAGATGAAGGGACTGTCATCTTCTTTTGAAGGAGGAGAGAAAAACCAAAACTTTGCTGGAAAAGTTCTCTTGAAGGAGAGAAAACAAAAAAATCTTTTGCTGGAAAATATACTCAATTAAAAAGGGCAGAAACTCTTGCTGGAAAAAATATTCTGCTAAAAAACTCTTGCTGAAGACTGAATTTTAAAAAAACACTCTTTGCTATAAACTGATTCAAAAAACACTCAAGCTCTTTGCTAAAAATCTGAATTCTGCACAAAAAAAAAAAAAAAAGTATTTTTTTTTTGTTTGGGAAAAAAAACTTGTATGTGAAAAGTCGATATGGAGGTGAATGGGGCGTATGGGCAGTATGGGCGTGGGCGGAATTATGAATGGGAAAGAAGGGGCGGAATGGAGGGATATGGGGATTGGGGCAGTGTATTATGACATGGGAGGGGCACATACCATGACCACAAATAACAAAAACACAGCGTTTACATATAATATGGTCGACGGTAATATGACTGCGTTTTTATGCAATAGTATTAAAACATGTCAATATATATCAACGTGGTATTAAACAGCGTAATGACAGCATGGTATATGTAATGTCAATATATATCAACGTGGTATATGACAGCGTGGTGATATATGTAATGTCAATATATATCAACGTGGTATTAAACAACGTGATATATGTAATGACAGCGTGGTATATAATATGAAGGGGCGTGGACATATGACAGCGACTTGCGTATTAAAATGGTGATCCGATACATATATAAACAGTGGAGGCAGCGTATAAATGACAGGCGGACAGACCAAGTCAAACGAGCGTATAGCCACCTTTATAACTGAGACCACAACGTATTAAAATTTGAAAGGGCGGACTGTGTATATATGCAGAGGAGTTGTATGACATATGGCGTTATATGTAAAACTGGAGTTGACTGTAAACACCTGGAATTGAAAAACTGGAGCGATATGTGGGAATATATGACAGCCTTTAAATATGATGCGTGGGAATGTATGACAGAGGGTGATATATCATGAACAAAACGATGTATTATATATGGAAAAGCATTGAAATACCACTGAATGAGGGCGCAGGTCGATGAGAGATGGGTGAGGGTATGGAGGAATGGGAATGCAGGCAGAGAGAGGAGTGAATGGGAGAAGGGAGGTGAGTGAATGGAGCGCTTGGTTGATGGAGAATGAAGGAGGCCCAAAAGGGCGTTACATAAAAAATTTTGAAATTGAATCTGCAGAAGACAGAGTTACAAGACTGCCGGAATTGCAGAATGGCAGAGCCTGCAATTTGCAAATTGACAGAGCCTGCACTCTTCAGGAGCTGCAGGAGCTGGAGCTGCAAATGTCAGTGCTAAATAGGGAAAAAAAAATGCAGAATAACAGTCTAGAAATTAATGAGAGGCAAAAACTATTAAAAAATATTGACTGAGCAAAGGATAGGGAGTTACACCACAGGGCAGAAATGCCAATTGTGGGGCTGGCTCTGATACCATGTCAAACCAGGAGGTAACTCCTCAAAACTAGAATATGTATTAGCTGAAGAATGTACATGCTTATATAGATGGGAGGTGAGGCTATTGGGATTCATCTCCCAATGACTCTTGGCCTTCCTTATTTCCTAATAATAAATAATATACATAAATACAAATGCACACCCATCCATAGGATTAGGTGTCAACATATTTTATTCTCATTGAATCTTTAACTATTTAGATAAATATGTTTGGGTCCTGCTTGCGGTTAGGTCTTATGCTAATTATTATTCCTATTTAAATTTCTATTTTGATGATTCTTGAAAGAATTCTTAAAGGAAGAGGATTTGAACCCTTTATTCCCTTGCATGAATATATTCTTTTTCTTATTTTGTCAAGATTTCAAGTTATCATTTCTTTATTTATACTATTTGTAACATATTCTGTTTTTTCAGATAGCTTCATCCATTATTTTTGGGGTTTTCATACTCAATATTCTATTTGAAGGAAAGGGGTGAATAAATGATGAATCACTGAAGTTTTTCTTTATCCTTACGAATGCATGACACACATCATAGGAGATGGGTGAATTTAGTGACTAATTCATCCATGGTCATATGACCAAGCTTCAGTTCATAGAACTCTTTATATATATAATCATAATACTTTTCTACCAAATAATTTCCTTTAAAATGTTTTAGAAAATCCTCCCAGCTTATAGTCTTATCTTATATATTATGTACAATCCTAATTTCAACCCACCACGGGGATGCCTTACCTTACAACTGGTAAGTTTCCAATATTGATTTCTTATTACTAGGACATACATATACTTGAATTATTTATTCATGTTTAACAACCATGCTTCAATTGTCTCCTATGATTCACCATCAAATATTGGAGGCCTAATATTCTTAAATTCTTCGTGTAGTTCTACTTTATGTTTCTTCACCTAATTAGGTGCCATCCGAGGCATTTTGGTTGAACTATGTTCAATTCCCATTTGGTATAGTTCCTTTTAATTTATGTGGTCTACGAGGCTCCCTCTCGTTTATACCATCTTGATCCTTCATTATGAGGATTCCTCTTTATCTCCATTATCTAAGGTTTGTCCTAAAGTTTTATAAATCGTCTTTTTTGTTAGACCCTTTATAATTTTTTCCTAATCGACATTAGATTTCAATATTTTTTCATTATATTCTTTAATACTTGCTAATTCCACTTTCATACCTTTTACAATCTCTCAGAAATCTATTGTATGTGATGATGAATCACTGCCTAGTTTTACCCAAAATTCCTCTCCATTAGGAGGTCTTGAAGATGGTTCAATCATGATCGTTCTTTACTTCTCTCATTATTGTGTAAGATAAAACATTTATTTTGTTAAATTATAGTCGTGATCTGGCTTGTAGGCCACAATTCTTTAACCTGGCTTTGATACCACATGTAATACGATTGGAAATTTACTTTTTTTTTTTTAATACTCATTTTTTTAATACTCATACATTTTTTCCCTACAAAAACCATAATTTTTGTAAGAGCATTAAAAATTACATATTGTAGTCACACAATGTGTATGCATAAATATGAAAAAAAATATAAGACTGAACTAGAGAGGGCAGTAAGAAAAAAATGGTTCAGTTAGAGATAAAGAACCACAAACATATGCCCAAAAATAAACATCAAAAGAAAGACAAAAAAAAACCAGTGCTTATCTTTTTTCTCTTTTGCCTTTCCTTTTTTGCACTGTTTCCCAACCCTCAAAATTTGGTTCTACCAAAACCAAATCCAATTCACATCCTTCTTCTAGGTGAGGAATTTCTTTGTCAAAATATGAGCTCTCAGAAACATGAGCTATTTTTGTGCCTCCATTCCCATCCATACCTTGATGATTTTGTTATTCTGGACCCTTCTGAAGATGAGTAATGGATTTTCACTGAGAAGTGACTCCCCATCTACTTTGACTTCTGATTGGATATGTCGTGTCTCTTTTTTTTCTTCCTCTTCATCATATGCAGGGGGAAGCTTAGTAAAATGCCAACCTTTTGGCCTATTTGGCTGTCTCTTTTTATTTTTTTGGATTTTCTTTGTTGAAGTTCAACAAGAAATTTCAGCACCCACGCTAGTGTGGGACCAGGAGGTCCAAGAAACACCTACACTAGTGTGGGACCACAGGTTTTAGAAACACCTAAATTGGTGTGGGCTAAATTTGGTGCATGCCTATTTTAGTTATCCCTTAATTAAGATGGACAATAAAATGTAATATAATCTCAAAATAACTTGTAATAGTTAACAGAGTGTGATAAACTCAGTTGACTCATGAATTTCAATTTGAGGGGAATTGGTAAGGCATGCAGAGTGATTATAGTTGTAACAGAGTTTGAAGTGCAGTAGTGCATTAGTTAATGTAGGTTGTAATCAGTTTAACTCAGTTAAGTGAGTTAAACTCAGTTGTGCTAGTTGTAACTGTTTGATACACTAGAGAGAGATCAAGTGAATTAAATATTATTTAATTCACAATCAGTGATCTCGCATGAAACTAAGGATTTACTATTATTAGTTGCATGCATGTCAGTTCCAGTGGAGACCCAGTTGAGATCTAGGTGAAAGTTGACTATCAGTTGTAGGATTATTGGGTTGCACCCATGAAACCAAACAACCATTGGATTTCCCATGATCCCTGTGCAGTTTAGGAAGGAAAAAATTCCTATGGAATAGGGATTTCATTCCACACAAATTGCGCAAGCAAGGCAGGCCGTCAGGAGTTATAAAATTGGCTAAGTATTGGTCAGTTTTATCCAGGATAGTGTGGGACAATTATTTGAGTACAAGAGGGCTCTTGTGAGAAGAGTTGTATGTAATTGTTTCATGTATACATACTGAATATAAAATAGAAGATAGTGGGGTTTTGAGCAGCAAGATTTCCCTAGGAAATTATCTATGTTGTGGTTTGATTGATTCCTCTTTGCTTCTTGTGATTGGCGATTGTGTTTTTAATTCCGCAATTGATTTGTAGAAGTGATTCAACAACTAGATTTAGCAAATTTTTAGATCAGATTGAATCCATGATATACATTCTTGTTGGATAATTTATACATGGTATCAGACCATAGGAAATCACAATAGTGAAGGAGGAGATGAGTTTGTGACTGGATAGAATTCGAATTTGTAAAAATAATTTCTTGGTGCTACAGGTGATTCAGGATCGAAATGGCTTTCAATGGCTTGTGATTGGAGTATGCACTCAAGGGCAGCTCCAACTATATTTCTTGTAAGGACAGGATGGAGGAAGTACTCGAAGACAATGGCTTGAAGGAATTCATTGACAATGATGTTCCTAAACTTGCTGTGACAGATGCTGCAAATATTGATGCATGGAAAAATAAAGTGGCAAAGGTGAGGTGGATCTTACTAGAGGGAGTATGAGACCACATTGTCTCAAGCCTCCATGGGAAAGCCACACCATATGCAATGTGGAAGACTTTGACAGATCTATTTTAGAGAAACAGTGACCATATAAAATTGGCACTAAAAGATAAACTTAGGAAGATCAAGATGGAGAAAGGCGACTCCATGCCAAAATATTTAACAAAGTTTGTCCAATGTCAGGATGAGTTGGGGAGCGTTGGAATTACTATCGTTGATGATGATTTGGTGATTTTAGCTCTCCTAGGACTTCCCAAGAGTTGGCATAGTTATCAAGACTCTGTCAATGGAAGGGAAAATATGCTAGATTGGGAACGACTGTGGTCGGATTTGGTGCAGGAGGACTTCAGACGGAACACCAGAGATGGATCTTAATCTAAGAATGTAGATG